>CAJHQQ010002785.1:0-57808 GCA_905132885.1 Moricandia moricandioides
ATTTTTTAATTAAAAACTACTATACCAATATTTAGTCTATTTAAAATTATCTATTATAAACAACCTTACAATCACTAAAATTTAATAAAATTAAAATTTTAGTTTTTTATATAAAAGTGTATATAAATATACATAGATAACTAAATTAATTTTAAATAATATTCTGTATTACCGATATCGACTTAACATTTTTTAATATATGAATTTGTACTGGTCCAGTCCGAATTCAGTAAAATCCCTATCAGGATCCCCGAATATCGTTTTTTTGAAAGCGGATCAGATCTGAAAATCGGATAACGGATATAGAATATTAAAGTCTCAACATATATGCAGTTATATCAGACAAATTCAATTAAAAGAATTTTGACATTTATACAAATAACACCCGTGCGGACGACGGGTCAAAAAGCTAGTTATAATATTATGGAAGGTCATTTATTATCATCAAAAATACAACAAACAAGAATATTTTACTTATTATTTGCAAATTTACAATAGAAAAAAAATTCCTAAATAATAGATATGGATCAGAATATCTCACTACCTAGAAAGATTAAACTTATTCAACAATAACAATTTCAAATATGAACACAATACAGGAAAGAATCATAAAAAATATATTAGATCTTGTTATTTAGAGAAGTTTTTAGCTGTGTTTTTAAAGAAGATATAAACTATCATTCAAACAAAGATCTTTAAATCTATCTTACGCTTTTGAAATTCTTAATATATTCACTTTACGATTTGGTTCAATAATAATCCTAAAACCTATCATCTATATATGTTTATAACTGTACACATAACATATCAAATAAACCTACGACAAATATTAAAACCAATATGGATCAGAGAAGGCAGAGTTCCTTACAAACAATTGAAGCTAAAATTGATATGTTCATATACAAATGACTTTACATATTAGTTATCGTTACATGATGGACAACATAAAAACTTGACTAGGTCATAATATATAATATAAATGTTAAAAATTAAAAATAGATGCTAGTCGCGGAAACAAACCCGCGTTTGTGGATAAGTGGTGCAGTTCGCTCCATGCCAACTTTTCTGTAACTTCTATAAATGCAACTTACGCTTAAAATTTTATAATTATATAGTTTTCTAGGTCAACATGATCGCCGCCCCATCCAAGTAGGTCCGCCCCTGATTGGTACTATCAATATCTAGCATCACTGATGTTAACTTTTTAAATCAACATGGAGAATTCAACTTCAAGAGCGATGTGAGAAGAACTCGATGTACCATTCTCTAGATAAGGTTTTCTTGTTCTTCTCCTCCGTCGTGTGGCCTAACTCGCAACGCCAGTCGACCTCCGTTCTCTGTTCTGCGTTTTCTTACTGTCTTGTTGTCACTATTGCCTCTGAAGATAATCAAAGCTTCGTCTGTCGTTCGTGGTTCATCCTCAAAAACGCCAAAAAGTTTGTCACATCTTCATCTAGAGCTAACGAAGAGCCAGAGCTGCTTCTACCATGGGCCAAATTTGTTACCTCTCTGATGGTGAGGGTCTAGTCTCCGGATATGATGGAAGACTTTCCTCTCTCCTTGTTTGTAAAGAATGTGCGAGTGTCTACATCACTATCTTCTGCTTTGGCGGTGCTCATATCTGATGTATGCTTAGCCTCCGGGATAACGTTTGCTCTGTTCTTAATTCATATCAAAATTTTGGGAAATCTCATTGTCTCTTCCGGCTGCCCATCTCCGGTGAAATCTCTCTCCAGTTTGGATGTTTCAACTCACGGGTGTTCTAATCTTATGATGTTCGTTCTAAGTCTCTTTTTTGGCACTTAGTCCTTTTATTCCGGGGAAGTTCTCTCTTGATCATACAGGTTGCTAATTCTGGTGAGCTCAACAGACTCTGAGTATCTACTGCTCAGGGTGTGACCTTCTCCTCACATCATCGTGTAACTCAGTGGATGTTCCAGTTTCTAGTCCTCAAGATTCTTCTCATGGTCAGTAGCTCCCAAGTGGTACAGCTTAGTCAGCCCAGAGAAAAAGTATGCTTTCGTGCTCAGGAACTCAACTGAGTTAGAGAAATTGGAACCCGTCCGATCATATCTCGGGCGTTCCTTTTGTACTCATTCTGAATGAAATTGAAGCCGCTAAAGAGGAATTCAAAATAATTCTATATGCTAAGCTTCCTTGTGATGGTGCCTCCTATGGGCAAGATTATTGGTGTTGTCCATGCAGTGTGGGCTAAGTTCAGGGCCTTCAGATATTTGTTCATAGAATTGGAAAAGGGGCTTTTCTTCTTCGGGTGTCTAATCCTAAGACTTCGGGAGTTGTTATTGTCCTCGTTCTTGCTGGAACATTACGGGTTTGCCAATGTTTGTTGCTCCATGGTCTCATGATTTTTGCGCCAGTTGAAGCTGACATAACTTCTGATGTGGTTCCTTTTGAGCTGAGAAATGTTCCCAATCTTCTATTCAAAAACGAAAGTCTCAGTCGGTTAGCTACAACGGTAGGGGGAGACTGGTTTCGTAGATCATCCTCTAAAATCAGCGGAAGAGAACTTCCAAGTCGCAATTTTTTTGTCAAGGTTGATCTCTTAAACCAGCTTACGTTTTACGATAGTCTATAGTTTTCTCAAATGGAAAGGAATTTCATATTGATGTTTTCCTATCTGTGGCTTCCAATTAAATGTGAGCAATGTGGTAAGTATGGTCATAAGAAGGATGATTGTCGTGTGGAGGACAATTATGTTCGCTTTGTGAAAGATTCAACAAAGACTTCCCATGTTGAACCTTTGAGTAAAAGATCAGCTTCTAGGCATGGTCGGTTGCATCCAGTGAAGCATGTCATCGGGTCTCAAACCTATGTGCTAAAGGTTCCTTCGGTTAATATTAAGGAGTCTATTAACTCCGAAAAATCTGTAGTTGATGTCATTCTGAGAGGTACACGCGGTTGCTGAGCACATAGTGGAGGAACAAGTGCTACGGTTCACTTTGAACCGGATGTAACTCATGATAAAACGATTTGCCCCAGATCAGACTTTTGGAACTTGAAGAGGGGGAAGTTTCTCCTGATGATGTACCACAATTAAATCTGTGATCATGAGATAGTAATATAGAAGAAACTTCATCGCCTGCTGAGGGCGATACTGATCTACCTGATGGTGGTGGTTTTTAGTACACCCTCTAAGAAGAAAACTTTGTATTCAGTAAGGTCTGCAAGATCACTCGGACTATGGTTGGCCTCAATTCTTATTAGGAATTCTCAAACCCATTTGATGTTCTCACTGATGGAAAGGTTTGTTGAAGATCCCTTCTTCCTTGGCAGTAATAGGAAGAGTGGCCGCAAGGTCACAAAAAATTAAAACTCAATATATATCATGTTTTTTGCGTGGAATGTTAGAGGGCTAAATAGATAAACGCCACACTATGACAGATGCTTGGATTAATATCCATAGACCACTATTCAGAGCTTTTTTGGAAACACATATTTTGGAAAATAATAATGATCGTATTTTGCGGGCGATCCCTCCAGGATGGAAGCTTTTTGGGAACTATCAGGAGAATGCTTTTGGGAGAATTATTTTGGTCTGGGATCCTCAGTTTCAGTGTTTATATATCATGTCTCGGCTCTGTAAGTAACTTGTGGAGTTGTGATTCCAGCTGACAATATAAGTATTATTGTTTCTTTTGTTTACGCCTTCAATAATTTAGTAGATCGTTCTCCTCTCTGGGACAGTTTAGTGAACATTCACGCAACATCTCTTGTCTCTCGCTTCCCATGGGTTGTTATTGGGGATTTTAATCAGATTCTGAGGATCAGCCATCACTCAAATCATGCTTCATCTCGTGTTGCACTTCAGGTATTGAGGAAATAAATCTCTGTCTTCAGGATGCTGAGCTTTTTGAGGCTCAAGCAAAGGGTTCGCCTTTCACATGGACAAACAATCAAGATGACAACCATATCTATACTAAGATTGACCACGCTTTCATTAATGAAGCCTGGTCTTCTGTGTTTCCCGACTCTTTTGCTGAGTTTTTGGAGCCTAGTCAGTCTGATCATGCTCCGTGTTTGTTCCATATTCCATCAGCAAGGCGCTGGGTTTGCAAGCCTTTCAAGTTTTTTCATCATGTCACTGATCATCCAGAGTACATCCAGCGTGTTAATGAGGCTTGGAACTGCAGTGAAATCACAAGAACCTTTCAGTTGAAGCTTGTCCGTTCATTAAAAAAGCTAAATGTGGTTTTGCGAAGATTAAATAAGCGGCATTACAGTGGTATCTCTCAGCGAGTTAAAAATCAAACAGTCATTGTCGATGCTCTACAGAGATGTCTCCTTACTGTTCCTGATCCTACAATCGCTAGGGAAGAACATACTCAACGGGAGAAACTGAATGTGTTGCTAACAGCCGAGGTGAAATTTTACAGACAACGTTCTCGTGTAAGGTGTGCTCATGTAGGGGACCGGAATACTATCTTCTATCACAGGATAGTCACTCAGCATGTAACTAGGAATCATGTTCATTTTTTGAGAGATGAAAGTGGAAGGATGTTATCTTCCACTGATGAGCTCAAGGCCCACTCTGCTCTTTATTTACAAAATATCTTAGGAGTTACTGATCTCCCAGTCTCACCAGCGTCTATAGATGAACTCCAGGACTTGCTTCCGTTTTGTTGCTCTGAGATTCAGCACGCTTATCTCTCTCGAACAGTTCTTGAGCCAGAAATTAAAGGAACGATCTTCTCTATGCAGCTTAACAAGAGTCCCGGCCCGGATGACTATTCTATTGAGTTTATTAGGGCTTCTTGGAACACTAGGTCCTGATGTTATCAACGATGTAAGTGAGTTCTTCAGAAATGGAAGATTGCTTAAAGATTTAAATACAACAGCTATTGCTCTGATCCCGAAGAAACCAGAAGCTTGTTCTTTGGGAGATTACCACCCAATCAGTTGATGCAATATTGTCTACAAGGTGATCTCTAAGATAATCGCCAACCGGCTCAAAACTATTCTTTGAGTATGTGTCAGCCCAAACCAAGCGGCTTTCTTGAAAGGACGCAGTTTGGGTGAAAACGTCCTTCGTGCATCATAACTGATCCGGGAATACAACAAGTCATCTTGCCTCAGAAGTAATATGCTTAAAGTGGACATTCGTAAGGCATTGATACAGTTTGTTGGGATTTTGTTTTAAAAATCTTAATGTCCCAGGGTTTTCCGCCGTTATTTGTCTCTTGGATGCAAGAATGCATCACTTCTCCAAGGTTCTCGGTGGCTTTAAATGGAGAGTTGGCTGGGTTTTTTGATAGGAAAAAAAGATTGAGACAGGGTGACTCTATCTCTCAATACTTGTTCATCATAATTATGGAAGTTCTCTCAAGACTATTGAACAAGGCTCATCTGGAGGACAAGTTCCAGCTTCACCCTCTTTGCAGCTCTCCTAGAATCACTCACCTTCTGTTTGCAGACGACCTTTTGGTTTTCTCTGACGGTTCGAGATCTTTTATCGTTGTTATTAAATTTGTTATGGCTTTATTCAAGAGTTGGTCAGGTCTAGACATGAATGAGGCTAAGTCTGAAATATTCTATGGAGGTTATAATGATGTTCAAGGCTCGGTTCTGGCAGACTTATCAGGTTTTAAACACGGGTCCTTTCCAGCGAGGTACTTGGGCCTTCCTTCGGATCCAAAAAAAATTACCTTCGCCACACTTCAACCTTTTCTCGAAAAAATCATTTCCACGCTTCATTCTTGGACTGTAAAAACCCTCAGTTTTGCAGGCAAAATGAAGATGATTTATTCTATTATATATGGCATGGTAAATTTCTGGAGTTCTGTTTTTGTGCTTCCCAAAAGATTTTATGAAAAAGTAGACTTTTTATGCTCAGCTTTCTTGTGGAAGAATTCAACTACTTCTGCTACTGGTGCTCGTGTCTCCTGGTCCTCTATATGTACTCCCAAGGAAGAAGGAGGCCTTGGTCTTAGGAAATTAGAGGAATTTGATATGGTGTTTAGGTTAAAACGACTCTGGAATTTATTTTCAAACTCGCGGTCTCTTTGGGTTGCTTGGCTCTCTAGGAACAGATTTAGTGGGAGGATTTTTGGCTGGTCAGTGATTCACAGCGATTTTTTACAGCTGTTAGGAGTATGTTACAGCTGAAACATCTCTTGTCAACCTTCCTCAGATGCTCTATAGGTAATGGTAGTAGAGCTTCTTTTTGGTTTGATTACTGGACAAAATTGGGCCTCTCCATTTGCTTTTCGGGTCTACTGCCTCCAGGACACTAAAACTTCCACTCTCAGCTTCTGTTGCTGATGCAGTCCAGGGCGGTCATTGGAACCTCCCTCCAGCTAGAAGTGATAATGCTGAGACATCCAAATAGTGCTCTCTACCACCGCGGCTCCTTCACCCTCAAACGCCATGGACTCTTACTTGTGGAGATCTCACACAGGGGGGTTTGGCGCCACTTTCTCCTCGTCAGTCACTTGAAACTTATTGCGTCATCGTTCTCATGTTGTTGAGTGGCATGAAGTAGTCTGGTTCATGGAAGAAATTCCACGTTGCTCTTTTATCACCTGGTTGTCTATGCTAAAAAGATTACCCACTAAAGATCGATTAATCTCTTGGGGATTGGTTGTTAGTGATATGTGTGTGTTGTGTACTTCTCAAGTCGAATCTCACCAGCATCTCTTTTTTGAGTGTTCTTATGTTGATGCTATTTGGTCGAAGTTCTGTGGCAGATTTATTACCTCTCCTTCAACAGATCTCTTTGGTGCGGTCTCGATGTGCTTGAATTACCAGGGTATTTATTCTTCGCAGGTTAAGATCGTTATGAAGCTTCTTGTGCAAGTTATTATCTACTATTTATGGAGAGAACGCAATGGCCAAATTTTTAAGGACATCAGTCACCAATCGATGGTTCTTTTCAAGATGGTGGATCAGCAGATAAGGGACAGGTTGCTCTCCTTTTCACAGGGTCTAAATGAGGCTCATTCTCCTCTAAAGCTTTATTTTTGGTTTACCGATCCTTTTAGTTAATGTTGCTTTCTTTCAGTTATTTACCTTTTCGCTTTTGTAATAAGTTGCTCTTGCAACGCTTAAAACTCAGAAAATGGTTGTAAATTTTAATATTTTGACCAAAAAAAGACATGGAGAATTCAAGTGAAAACACTACATACATGAAAACAATACACCGCTCAACTCGATAATACATAAAATGTAAAATAGTTTCAAATCTCAATGTATCAGTTTGCGTCTACAATCGTAAATAGTATTTTTTAATCTTTCTAACTAATAATTTTCAAAAGGTTTTAGGATGTCAAAATAGATGTAGAAATTTTTATTGTTTCTACGTTAAATAACTTTACAGAATTATGAAATATGTGGTAAAAGAAGATACTTGATGTAAGTTTATTAATCCTCATTCCAAGTGTTTGAAAACACATGTACACAAAACATATTTGAACCCTCAAATATAATTCATGCATTTATAAGTTTGTTATCAGTATTAAAAAATGTTTTCCTTGTCTTAATTAAAATACATCAGTTGGTTAAATTTAATATTTTAGGTTCTCAAGACTTTATAGGTTTATAACGAAGATGCAATGAAATCTTTCTTATTCAGCAACGTTTACAAAACTTTTCAAATCTCTCACTTTATTGCAAACATACATGAATCAACATATTTATAGTTGAATTAGGTTACAAAAATATTATTCATATAATTTTATAATTAATAATTATTTATATTTTTTTAAAATAAATTTTCTATTAAAGTAAACATGGCTCAAAATCTAGTTATATATTAAAATAGACTATAAGTCTTTGGAATTTTTTTGGGTTCCATTATTTTTTTGTCCTTCCCTTGTTGGAGAAATTCCCATATGATTAGTGAGTGTATGCTTCGGTCCAAGATTCTTTTTCGTTTAGGGTCCACTTTTGCGTAGTACTTTATTCTGGACATTAAGAGCATCTCCAATGTAAAACTTCATTTTTTCCTTTAAAATAAAATAAAAGTAGATATGAAGTAAAAAATGCTTCAACTCTACTTTATTTTTCACTCCATAATGGAGTCATGAAAAAACAAAAAATAAATTACTCCATTTATGGAGTAAATTTCAAAATGGAGTGATATATGAAGTTGGGTTGGAACATTTGTTACTCCATATTTACTTTTACTCCATTTTGGAGAAAAAAATGGAATTGGGTTGGAGATTCCTTAAGATTCAGACATGTAAGTATCATTTAAAGATCTGTTATTATAACAAAACTCGTATTTATTCGAAAACAGATATTGTTATTAATTTGTCGGTGAATGGGTTTTGTTTAAGAGTACTTTTTAGTAATGCCGAAGACTTCTTGTGTGAAAAGAATCATTTTATAACTGTACTTATATAATAGAGAAATACCTTAACACAGAACTAAAACAATTATGTTACAAAAATAATAATTAAAATAAATGATTAAAATAAATTTTATTAAAATATATAAATGTATATATTTTAAGTTAACTAATCTAGATTTAAGTTTTAGAATTATGAAAAGAAATTTTAAAGGTGTAACCTAAAATTAAAAAATTAAAAAAAAATTAAAACAAAAAAATCTATATTAATTATTTTTTATTTAAAAAATATTTTTATGATAAAACTTAAAAATAAATATTTGATAAATTTACCCTATATAATATTTGTCAAATTTTAAACTGTATTATAATACTCAAATAAAATACAACTCTATGAGTATATTATTTTTGTTTTATAATAGTTTGATTTAATACACAAAAAAAAACATTTTAAAAAATATAATTTTTAAATTATTCAACTATTAACAAAATGTAAAATCTAATTTGTTGAACAATTAAATTTAAAAATATATTATATTTTGAAATAATTTAATTTTTTTAAAACTTCATATAATATATATATATATATAATATGAAACGAATAGACTATATAAAAGAAAATAAGTAGAGTGAATCGAAATAATTACATTCCATCTTCGGTAAACTACAAAACCCAAGAAGCTAATGGCACGTGCCCCATGACAGACATGTCATGTGATGTAATGTAACCTATTCTCTTTCTACATAGACTCATAGCAAAAGTAAGCAAACAAGAAAAAAACAATATTGCGAAAATAAAAGGTAACAAGAGTGACACAAACCAAATCATCTTGACATTTATATCTCATGGATCAATAAAAACCAACAAACTATTATACTTTCGCCATTGTTAGGCAGAAAAATTATCTGAACATGTAGCTACTATTTGCATTATTTTCGGTATTAGATGATTTGCATTATTTTCGGTATTAGATGACTACAACAACATGTCTATAACATTTAATCTAATCGCTTGTTTTAGGAGCACCACTAAATAGGAAAACTACTTACATTTTGTCCCAACAGTATGTTTATCTTGTAAGATACATTTAGAAAAGTTTTGTCACCAAAACAAAATTTTAAGGAAAAAAATAATTAAAATAAATATATATATTTATACTCTTTGAATTAACTAATTTAGACCTAAGGTTTAGAGTTATGAGGGAAGTTTTAGAAGTGAAATTCAAAATTAAAAAGAAATATTAAAATTTCAAAATAAAAAATAAAAAAAATCTATTTAGTTTTTTTTTAGATTTATTTTTGTAATAAAAACTTTAAAAAATATATTTAAGAGATTTATCTTTGTATAAACTTCAATAGATTCACATTTATTTATTTTTTAAATAAATCCCTTTTTGATTTTGTGTATAGTACCGAGGAAAAAAGCATATACAAGCAAAATCTTATAGAGCAGGAAAAAATAAATCTTTTGACATCACATGACTTATTTTCTTTTGTCACCTCTATTTTTTCAACTCAGCAGCTTTTGAAGCTAACTTTCAGATCTTTTCACTCTCTCTCCTCTGTCTCTAGCAACTTCATTTTTCTGTTTAATTTTCAAATTTTATTATTTTCTTTATTAGTGTTGTGCAGGGAAATTTATATTCTACTGCCTCCTCAACTGCTTACATATCACAAATCCAAGCCCAAATCAAATCCCACCATTGTTGTTATCTCAATCCAATAAACCAGTCAGAAAAAATCTCTCAAGCTGAAACATTATCTTTCAGTCTCTGCTTCCCATCCAAAGTTCTGTTCTTTGTGGGAAAACAAATTGTTCAAAGCTTTTTGAAGTGAGACAAAACTAAACAAAGAGAGAAAATGGGTTGCTTACATTCCAAAACAGCTAATCTACCTTCTTCTGATGATCCATCAGCTCCAACCAAACCAGAATCAGGTACTCATCTCTCACATTCTGTGTGCTCCCTGCTAAATCTGCAGATTTAGTTCTGTCTGTATGCTTGTTTTTGTAGTGGGTTTGCTTTGATTTGTGGGTTTAGGTGTTGTTTAGGCTTAAAGTAGAAACAAAAGTTGGAAAGTCTCTACCTTTTTGGAACTAAACTCTTGTTTAGACTAATTTGCCTTTTTGGGCTTATGTGTTGTTGTGGTTAAACAGTGAATGGGGACCAAGTGGATCAGGAGAACCAAAATTTCAAAGAGTTTGATCTAAATGAGCTGAGGAAAGCAACCAATGGGTTTAGCCCTAGCTGCATTGTCTCTGAAGGTGGAGAGAAAGCTCCTAATGTGGTTTACAGAGGGAAGCTTGAAGGAAACCATCTTGTAGCCATCAAGCGATTCTCTAGGCAGTCTTGGCCTGATGCTCAGCAATTTGTGGTAAGAATCTGAGAAAAGGTTGATGTAGGATTGTTGTTTGGTAACTTGTTTATTGAATGATTGACACTTAATGTAAATTCTCATAGACTAGTGAAAGGGAGTGGTTATTAGTTACAGAAAGGGATGAAGACATCATCTTTTTGTAAGAGAATATGATTCCCTTTGTCTGTTTACGGTTGAAGTCTGTGAAAATCTGGTAACTTTGGGTGTAAAGCTGCTTTCAATCCTAGGATCCGACTATGCTGTTCACAAGAGTTGTGTTGGATTACTCTTTTGTTTCTTTCTTTCTTTCCCTTTTTTTTAGCTTACTTTGGCAAAACTGGTAAATGCCCTTATTAAGTTGACCTTGGTTTACTTGTGAAATCAGGTGGAAGCAACTGGTGTTGGGAAGCTTAGAAACAAGAGATTAGTCAGTTTGATTGGTTGTTGCGCAGAAGGAGATGAGAGATTGTTGGTAGCTGAGTATATGCCTAATGATACTCTCTCAAAGCATCTCTTTCACTGTAAGAGCTTTATCTTTCTTTATGTTATAAGATCCCTTTTATAATCTCTCCATGTCTTTGTTTGCAGGGGAAAAGCAGCCACTTCCATGGGAAATGCGTGTTCGAATTGCAGACCATATTGCACAAGCACTTGATCACTGCTACAACGAAAACCGAAAGATCTATCATGACCTGAACGCATACAGAATCCTCTTTGACGAGGAAGGTGATCCTCGTCTCTCTACTTTTGGTCTTATGAAGAACAGTAGAGATGGTAAAAGCTATAGTACCAACTTAGCATATACCCCACCTGAGTTCTTACGGACAGGTAACATTCTTGATCTTGTGATCGTAGTGGATGAAAAACCAATTCATTATTAGAAAATTTAAAGGTTTCTGCCTGTTTTGTTTTTGCAGGCAGAGTCATTCCTGAAAGTGTGATCTTCAGTTATGGAACTATTCTTTTAGATCTTCTAAGTGGCAAACACATTCCACCCACCCATGTAATGTGTCTCCAACTTTATAGTTTCTTCATTCGTATGCAGTTTTATGTCAATCAGCTGAACATTTTCTCTATGGTAATCTTATATTAATTAGTTGATGATATTCGTATTCAGGCTCTTGATATAATAAGGGGGAAGAACGCGTTGCTATTGATGGATTCATCTCTTGAAGGACAATATGAGAGTGATGATGCAACTAAGCTAGTTGAGCTTGCTTCAAAATGCCTTCAATCGGAGGCAAAAGAACGACCTGACACCAAGTTTCTCCTCTCTGCAGTGGCACCACTGCAAAAGAAAGAAGAGGTTTAAAAGAATTTATCATGAAAACTGACGATATAATGAATCTCTTATGTCCAAATTGTTGATTTTCGTTTCACTTTTGTTGCTTAGGTTGCCTCTCATGTGCTGATGGGCTTGCCAAAGAATGCTGTAATATTACCAACTATGCTTTCTCCTCTCGGAAAGGCTTGTTCAAAGATGGATCTCGCAGCAGTACATGACATTTTGCTTAAAACTGGTTACAAAGATGAAGAAGGTGCAGAGAATGAGCTTTCATTTCAAGAATGGACACAACAAGTTCAGGAAATGCTCAACATGAAAAAGTTTGGGGACATTGCTTTCCGAGACAAGGATTTCAAGAACTCAATTGAATACTACTCTAAGGTGAGAGGAAACAAATCCAAAGACTTTTGTTTTTCCAACAAGAATCTCTAACTCTGGTATCTGCTGTTTCTAGTTGGTGGGGATCATGCCGGTTCCTTCTGCAACAGTTTTCGCCAGACGTGCTTTCTCCTACTTAATGACAGACCAACAGGAGCTTGCACTGAGAGATGCAATGCAGGCTCAGGTGTGCATACCAGAATGGCCCACAGCTTTTTACTTGCAGGCTTTAGCACTCTCCAAGCTAGGAATGGAGAGTGATGCTCAAGATATGCTCAGCGATGGTGCAGCATATGATGCCAAGAGACAGAATAGCTGGCGCTGCTAAGCTAAGAAAAATCCTCTAATATTTATGGGTCTTTTCATATAATAGCTAAGAGGTGTGTATGTGTGTGTAAGAGAGGTTAGACTGATGGAAATGTTGTTTACTTTTGTGAGTTGAGAGCTTTTTGCATGAATCCTTAAGGAAAGTCCAAATCATTTGGGAAAAGCAAAAAAAAAAAGACTGCAAATAACTAATTTGATTCCTTCTTCCTCGTGATGATACAAAAATATTGAAGCTTTATCAGAAGATTCAATATGCTATTACAGTATAAACAACGTTACTGGGGAAAAATAATGTTGCTTTAGTTTGGGATAACAGATACTTAACATATTATGCTTGAGAAGCAACTAAAGGTGGAAACTTAGATTCCAACCATAACACCAGATCCTCCTTTGTAGCGACAAAGATACCCGCCCTATCACTCGGTTTGAAAGGTGCAGCTAGTTGTTCCAAATGACAGGCGAAAGAGTTTGCTAAGCCCTGTGAGAATCTGTGAGTTCCTGTCCCAGTTTGCGCCAAGAACACCTCGGGGAGATCCTCTTGGCGTCTAACAATGTTGGCAAGTGTTCTCATCCACTCTTCTAGAGCGGTCTCAGCTGCACCAACTGATAACGACCTTACGTCTAAGCTCCATTCTTTTACGGTCTTGTTGTGTAGTCCGGGGTATAAACCAAAAAGTGTTCCTAAATAAAGAAGCTCATGAGCTCTCTCGTGCTGCTTCTTGCCTCTGCATATGTCTATCAAGCAGTTGCAGAAGGGCCTTCTTGCCTCTACTTGAGTCCCATTGATCACTAACTTGAACTCTTCTTTAACGGTCTCAAATTCAGTTTTCTCGTCTACAATAAGCTTCACAAACGCAACCAGCTTCTGATTAGCTCGCTCCAAACAACCCATAACTTTTTCAACATCTTCACTACTCTCACACAAGGCCATAACCGAAAGAAGACACCCACAAAGCCTATCATCAGGCTTAACTCCTCTTTGAATCGAGAGATCAAACACACTAACCAAATCATCGATCCTTTTAGCTTTCCCTAAGCACTGAACCAAACAAGTGCAACCCATCACATTAATCTGAACCCCAGCTTCCAACATCTCTTCAAACAGTTTCATCGCCTTTTCAGCTTTTCCACCACTCCCATATATATTCAGCATCGCCGTGTAACTAAAACTATCAGGCTTACATTGCCCAGACTCCTTCATATCATCAAACAACCTCTCTGCTTCTTCCTCCAATCCAATATCAGCACACATATTCAACAACGTGTTGTACAAAATGAAATCCACTGGCCACTTCTTACCCTTCATTTCCTCCCAAAGCTGAAGCGCATCTTTGGCCCACCTCGCCTTCCCATAAATCTTCACAAGAGCTGTCAAGGTCTTTTCATTTGGAGTCAAACCAGACTCAAGCATCTCATTAAACAAACTCCTGGCCAAACCCGGTTTCCCTGCTCTCCCCATAGCCTCCAACAAAGTATTGTACACAACCACATTAGGCTTCACATCCATAGACTTCATCTCTTGCAACACATACCTTATCCCATCATAATCCCCTGCCTCACCGAACATTTTCCCCAACACAGAGAACGCTATAGCATCAGGCTTCCAACCAGTAGCCACCGCTCTTTCGTACAAACTAAGAACCTCCTCAACTTTTCCTGACTTGGAGTAAACATCAAGAATTGCTGAGTAAGTAACCTCATCAGGCATCAAACCGGTTTTGTACATTCTCTCGAACCACTCAATAGCTTTGTCGTAAAGGTTGCACCTTTTGGCACAAGTGATGATGGTAGAGTACGTGATGTTATCAAGCTCAACACCATCCTTCACCATCTCAAGTGCCATAGCCTCTATTAGCTGAAACTGCCTCCCAAATCTCAGAGACTTCATAGTGACATTATAGAATATCGTCTCCATGGGAAACAAGTTCTTGGTTTTGACCCAATCAAAGAACATATGAGACTTCTGCCATTCTCTTAAGCTGTTCAGCACTAGCAATGCGTTATCTCTACTTGGTGGGTGAGGAATCTCATCGAGAAGAGCTAAAAACTCAGACTTTTCAGTGAAATTAGAACTATTCAGCTTCTGAGCAAAAGCCCTAAGATCCTTGATTTGTGGGATGTAAGAGTACGCAGAGCGTTTTTGTCTCTGAAGCGAAAGGACTGACCTTTTGGGTCTTGTTGGATTGACCCAGACGGATTTGGGTTTAGACAAGACATGGGTTTGCTCTTGTTGTCTGAGTGTTGTCGCGGAGAGAGGCTTGAGCTGCTCGGAGAGAGATGGGGTTTTGGTGATTGGTTCTTCTTCTAGGGTTTTAGGTTGCTTCGAGGAGCTGCAAGAAATGTTGAGCTTTCTGGTACGAGATTGTCGTAACGAAGAAGGTTTTGAGAAGAGACAGTGTTTCTTTGTGTCTGAATATTGGGGGTTGAAGCAGACGTCAATGGATGTGGAGAGAACAGTCGCCATGAGAAGGAACGAGGAGCGAGAGGTTTTAGAGTGAAGATGGTTTATCAGAACATCTTATCTTCATTTTGAAACGACGACTCAAAACAGAAATATGATCATATGGGCTTAAATGGGCCCATAAAAGATTGATTCATATGAGACACTACACTAAAGCTTTCTAAAACATGGTCTTCTTTACTGCTTTAAAGTAGCTGTTGATGGTTTTGTAGGCTTGATGGGCTTTTTATTTCATTGGATAGGCCCATCTTATTGTCTTTTCATTTTCGGCAAAACTTTGGAACTCTTTTTTGCCTTTTTTTTTTTTTTTTTTTTCTGGTCAGCTAAATCTGTCTTTGTTGGTTTGACAACCGTTTTTAATAAGAGAAATATTTTCATAATATACGAAAATACTGCTTCGTTCTCACCATAAGTGTCGGTTTGTTACATTATTATTTGATCATATGATGGTCTCGATAACATGCAACTATGACGAACGATTATTCGAGAACAATTCTAGGACGTCCTTTTAAAAAATATACGGATCCAGGATAAATAGTTATGCATACACACATGTTATGATAAGTTCTGCTTTCATTAATATATACATTTTCTAGAAATCGAACTTTATACTTGATAAAAATTAGTAATATATAACTCTTTTATCAAATCATGAAACCAAATAGATTTTTCTTTTTATGATTACTACTATTTCGTTTTGACTGTAAAAATATTCAATCTGCTTCTTTGTAAAGAGTGAAATTATAAATCGACAGCAAAGTTCAGGATTCAGTTTTTTTTCTTCTTCTAAATACTCAATAGAACATTTCACTTGTTTTATAATCGCATGAAAATGGTGAAAACAACATCTATATTAATATAATAGTACAATTTTACCAATGTGTATCATTCATTCATTATATGTTTTCCTTTTCCACCTGATTTTTACAAATTGTGATAAATTTCTATAGAATTTGACCCATATTTCGGTCAAATGAACCGTTGTTACTTTGGTACTATGCAGATTCTCTCCTTTTCAAGTATTTTTCACTTTGTTGGGACTTGGACATTTGAGAAAACCTAATTTTTGCATTGCAGTTTAAAACTATTAAGAAAAAAAATTAGTTGCAAAGTCAAATGAGACGGATGAACCTGAAAATTCTTGTTACCAACCAAACCAAATAAGATATATTCAGATATACTTATTCAAAAAGTGTTATGGATTTTGTCCATAGTTATCCCAACACAAAGTGGAGGTTTTATATCCATTTGCACACACATATATATATATTATAAAGGAATTGAATCTTATATGATATATACACTCATTATAAGCATGATCTCGAGCAAATACCCAAAAAGAATGGTTTTAGTTAAATATCTAGATTGTCCCAAAAAAGTTAAATATCTAAATTGTTTAATTTTTGTAAAAGTACACTTGCGTTAGGTTTTTTTTGGGCAACAATTCACTACGTAACATGTAATGACCTGATCCACTAGGGGCTAGATTCTCTTCAAAATAGGTTTTCTTTCTTAGATGGTTGTAGTGTAGAAGTTATTCTAAAGTATTTTAAATCTTAGCTTAGCTCATATATATACAAATGTTGTTGTAGTTTTAGTTGTGTAATCTTTGCTATGTTCGATTTTCATATAATGATTTCAGCCAAAATTGACACTTTGAACAAATACAAAACAAGAACAGCTACAGAACAAATCCTGCCAAACTGCGAACGAATAGTCAAATAAAAGAAAAACGCATTGCTGGTCAAAAAATCACTAATTGATTTTTTTTTTTTTTTTTTTTTTGATAACCGTGGGGGGTCCCAGGCGGTAAGCCCAGACTAATCCCCATGAGGCCTTCCATCCAGGCACGCACGATTATAGGCGGGAAGGTGGCCAAGGCGACTCGAACCCAGGGCGGGCACTCCAGCTGGAGTTCCTTTACCACTAGACCAAGAGCTCTTGGTTCACTAATTGATTTTCACATGACATAATTGTATGACATTGGGATTGCAGCTATAATTAGTCTAATTTTGAGCTGAATCTCATGCTATACAAATAAAGAATTTAAGTTTACACCCGCTCATATGGGAAAGCAAGTATACCATATCTGCATGAAACAATGATGTAAGCCTAGTTTATATTTGTATAGTTTTATTATACTATTTGGTACATATACATTTCCGTTACTTAAAACGTTTATAGTTGGTTAAGAAAACTTAAAAAATGCATGATAAAAAGAAATGAGATAAAAAAAAAAGAGAGAAAAGAAGGGAGCCGAAAGCAAAAAGGAGAAAAGGGTGAAGAGACAAAGTGTGATTAAGTGATAAGATGATTGTCTCATGTTCAAAGTTCTCATAGCTTCTTTGTCACCAATCTATATCAATTTAATTAACTTCAAAATTCTAAGACAATCAATAGCGTTACAAAGTTCTTATTTTTCATAAGCTTAGAACTAGAAGTATAAGATGTAGAATCGAGATTCATGACTAGTTTATGTGTTTATGTTCATGTGCGAGTAAATATGAGCATAAAGTAAAAGACACAGAGATTTGTTAACGGGGTTCGTTTCCTACATCCCCGGGACCACGTCCAGAACTCATCCACTAGAAAAGGCCACAACAAAGCGTTGCTATATGGTATCCAACACACACCCATGCCTACCATCCTAATCTAGAATTACAATGATAAGAGCAACTACATCTAGTTCTCTATACAAAACTACCAACAGATCTCACCATCTGTCTAGTAGGACGACGTCACACACATCCATGTGCATCTTCAATAAACCCTAGACGCGTGCCTCTTCATGTCACCCGTCTTCCTTTTTATACTTTAAGAGCATGTTGCCCTAGTCTCACGTGGTTTATCTCCTAAAACTAAGGAGACTCCACCAATAGAAATATCTTCCATATATTCTATATTTCCTTCTCTTATTCTCTCGAAGCGTGTGTCACACCTCATCTTCCTTGTGTAACACCAGAGCACGAACTATGTAAAAACTTATCAAGCTCCAATTTCTTGAGCTTACATTCTCCCCCTTTTTCACTGAGTTTAACAACTCAAGCTCACTAACTCCGAGCTCACTAACTCCCCCTGAATCAAATATCATCTCCCCCTGCTTGAGTGAAAAAATCTGTGAAAACTTCATGGTATGCTCGTGTGACACACCTTTCGTGAACTTAGGATATGGATCCTTCTTGGCTATCCATTCCTTCGCTTAACAACAACCTTTTTGTCTTGTATCTTTAGAGTCACATTCTGAGTCACGGTGTGACACCTCTGAATTGGTATGTGATACACACGCACGAGATTCACCTTCAATGATCTCTTTTTCAGATCCCACAACTCCATGAAGAGCAATTGCACATACCCACAAGCTTGCTCAGCCGAGATCAAGCATAACCACTATTTGACTGGAAATCTGAAACTTGGTTTTATGATGATAACTTCGATGAATCTGTTTTTCTTCTAGCCAAAAATCCATGATCTCTTCTCAAGATCTCACCTTGGTTCGAAGAACCCTTCTTCGTTTAGGTGTCCCGCTCTGATACCAATTGTAGAATCGAGATTCATGACTGGTTTATGTGTTTGTGTTCATGTGCGAGTAAATATGAGCATAAAGTAAAAGACACAGAGATTTGTTAACGGGGTTCGTTTCCTACATCCCCGGAACCACGTCCAGAACTCATCCACTAGAAAAGGCCGCAACAAAGCGTTGCTATATGGTATCCAGCACACACCCGTGCCTACCACTCTAATCTAGAATTACAATGATAAGAGCAACTACATCTAGTTCTCTATACAAAACTACCAACAGATCTCACCATCTGTCTAGTAGGACGACGTCACACACATCCATGTGCATCTTCAATAAACCCTAGACGCGTGCCTCTTCATGTCACCCGTCTTCCTTTTTATACTTTAAGAGCATGTTGCCCTAGTCTCACGTGGTTTATCTCCTAAAACTAAGGAGACTCCACCAATAGAAATATCTTCCATATATTCTATCTTTCCTTCTCTTATTCTCTCGAAGCGTGTGTCACACCTCATCTTCCTTGTGTAACACAGAGCACGAACTATGTAAAAACTTATCAAGCTCCAATTTCTTGAGCTTACATAAGACTAGCTGGCGTCTTTGGTTATGTACGTTTAATGTTTCTTTTTTCTATCATCATAAAACAAATTTCTTTACCAATTTATTTATTTAACAACTTTTTATTATCTTTAAACCCATATTATATATATATAAAGAGAGTTCAAACATTTGACAGTGGCGGACGTAAGCACGACCAACGGGGTCACATGCCCCTTACTAGATTTTGATTTTCTTTAAGTAATTGTGTTAAAATTAGTTCCAATTCTATGAAAGTGCTCCCGACTAACTCAAACAGTGGCGTGCCTAGGTTAAATGAGGTCTAAGACAAAAAAAAATTTTAAAAACAAAAATTGTATAAGAGAAGATTTGAATCATTGGCCTTTGATCACACACCAACTTCACTACAGTAAAACAACTTTTTCAAATTTTGGGGCCCCAAAAATCTTATATTTATCTAGGGGCTTGAGGCAAAAGTCTTTTTCAATACATGGTAGACACGACTCTAACTCAAACCTTATTTTGATGCCCCGACTAATACTCCTAGATCCGCCCCTAGTGCCACAAGAACTATAATTAATAATAAGAGAGTTTAAACTATATATTTTTTAATCGTCTTGTAATTGTCACACACACAATCTCCTAGATATTATTTGAGAAGTGATTAGCGTGTTTTCACCACAATCATTTTAAAAACAAATGATGACATGGCCTATTAAAAATAATGACATGTCTTATGATTAAATGTGACATAGACAATTATATTAAATGTTGATTTCTATTTTTGTTATTTTTTAGAATATGGCAATAACTCATACATCATCATTAATATGACATTAAATAATACTCCTTTTGTTTCAAAATATTTCATGTTTTAAGATTTCACACTTATTAAAAAAATATAGAAAAATTTAGTTACCAATACAATATTTTTACAATTACTTATTCTCCATAAATTTTAACCAATAAAATTTTAATAAATACAATTATATTTTTTTGAAATTAAAAATTTACCATTAATTAGTGCATTGAAAATTTTTAAAAAATATATTTTTGAAACAAAATTGCTTTCTAGAATATAGTTTTTTCGTAAAGGAGGGAGTATAATAATAGAAATATAAGATATTTTACAATTTATAATACTACAATTTTTATTAATAAACAAGATTTTCAAAATTTTATACAATCCTTTTAAGAAATTAGAAAATAATTTTAATATTATTTGTTTCCTTTCGTTATCTACAAATTTTAGAAATTCTATTTAATTTAATTTTTTATTTATAAAATTTTATATAAATTTCTAATTTTATAAAATTGATTTAATATAACTTAACCAAAATAAATAAATAAAAAAATCTATCTAAGCTTATAATTTTAAATATATACATATATATTCTGGAATAATTTAAAATAAGTTAAATTATTTATTTTATCTCAATATTATGTTTAAACCAATCAATATTTATATTAAAATATTTTTATAAAATAATAAAATTTAAATTATTAAAAAATTAAATATAATTTAAATTTTAAGAAAATTATCGATACACATGGTGCAGGAAAACACCTAGTATCAGTTTAATCGTCATGTAATTGTCATAAGATCTGATACTAATATAAACCAGCTATACTAAAATTTCTTGACCTTTAGTTCCTTATATATTAAAAAATTATCATCTTACCAATGTTCAATGAGTTTGATATAGATAAACTCCATTTGTTACAAAAAGATGCATATTCTAGAAAAAAAACTGTTTCAAAATGATGTATTTTTGTATTTCTAATGTATTTTTTGTCAAATAATAATAAAAAATTGTGATTTTCAAAAATATTAATTGCATATGTTGAAGTCTTATTGGTTTAGAAATATAGGAAATATAAAATTACAAAAAATTATGTATTATTAATTAAGTTTTAATGTGTTTTATTAAAAAGTGTGAAAAACCTAAAATATGTATTATTTTGAAACAGAAGGAGTATATATTAAAACAAATTTTATATTTTTTTACAAACCTATTAATTATATTCACATTATACAAATATATATACGATTCAACATATACATGTTTTGTACCTTCGCAAATCTTGTTCAATAGTCCAAAAGAAAACTCACACATTCTAGAGTTTAAGTTCAGTTACAGAGCTATGTAGAAACATTAATTCATTGGTTATACTAGACAACAACACTCTCACGCATAAAACATTAATATTAGTCACAAAATAATCTTTAAAAGGTGTTCAATAATACATCAGTACTCCGAAAAATATTTCAGTTCTACCATAAATTTGATGTTAATTCTTAAATATACCATTTGTTGGAATTAATTTTTGAACATTATGAATAGTGTATTCATATGTCAAAAATGAGTTTTATTTGAATGAGAAATGAAGGCTCAATGTGTGTGATTTAAAAAATTTGTACAAAGTAACAAATACATACATTAGATATTTTATTGGATTTGGGGTTTAATCTTATAAAACAAATATATGTTAATCTTTTATATTGATTAAATATAAAAAAATAAATCCATTTTAAAATATATTATTTGTTCGAATTGGTCAAACAATAATAATTTTACTCTTTAATTTATTGATCAAAATGTGGAATAAATTCACAAAATAATTGACAAAAATTAAACTCTCCATTAGTGCACCATGGATGTTTCATTTATGTGTTGAAAATGAACTTTGTGCTTCTCATTATTTTTCTATAAAAGGCTTGTTAGCATTATAGAAAAATGTAAATTCAACAACAAAAGTTTACTCTCTCCCACTTAGAATAGTTATGCTAGTTTTTTTTGTGTCTGAGAGTACAACACAAAAATATGTTCATTAGCTTCTATTCTGAGTGATGTAGGAATAGTCGAAGTGTGGTTGTATCTTGGGATTATGATTGCGCAAACACCGTCACATTGCGAGCAATTAAAGAATTAAGGAAAGAGTGTTCCACCTCCACACAAAATCGTTTTTTATTCACCATATTTTGGTATCAAGTATTATATATTTTATTTCTGTTTTATCATTATATAAATAAATTATGCAATTTGCCATATCGTAGAAATCATGGTCCTACAATCTTAATTCTTTAATTTTTCGTTATTGTACTAACGAAAACTGATAATTTGTTTAGTGTGTTTGTCTTGAAAACATGATTAAAGGGAATTCATTATGATGGAAAATCAATTAATTTCCATCAGATTCTCGATTATTATGGTTTAATAGTTCTGCAAATTTTTAATTTAATAGCTAAGCCATTTAGATTGATCTTTGATATTCAGTAACTAACTAGATTGATCTTTGAATATCCTTTAATCAAATTTTTTTTGGCATTGATTTCTGTCATGAAATTATCAAAAGCATTTCTTAAATGTGGTCAACCACGTGCATTTACATAATCAAATAATCTATTTGTTCAAATGTGTTAATGCTTTGACTTATTTGATTTAATATCAAGAATGAGTAACGTTTTTTTTTGTTACAATTTTTTTTCTTAATGGAATATGTAATGACTTAAATTAGTGGTTAAATACTCGGTTGACCATGAAGAAGAAAAATGATTCGAGTTTCAAGTCTCGTGATATGAAAGAAAAATCAAGTTTTGAGTATGTTGAAATATACCATAGTTATAAACAACATTTCGATTTTTAAGAGATCAAATGATATGGATGGAAATGGATTCGTGGGTCGACTCCCCAAATTAAGTTTGGGAGAGGTCTGCCACTTATGAATCATTTTCCATTAGAAATAAAATGTTTGATGATATTGATCAAAACATTTATATTTTGTTAATGCTTAAGGCGAGTCGTAAAAAGATTGACAATGTAAAAAATGATAAATTTCATATCAAAGTGACTGAAACTGACATGTATATTGTAGTTTCTGAAGTCAATATGGTTAAAAATAACCAAAGAGAATAGTGGTTTTGATTCCACAAATAATATCTTCTAATGATATGTATATTTCAACAAAGCAAACTAATGTTTTTGAAAGAAATTCAAAACATACAAGTTGGATTTATTAATTAATTTGAGAGAACTATGAAAATAGTTGTATATAAAATGTGAATTACTAAGACTGAAATACATTTTTTTTAAAGTTGTGATACTTTTGAAATTGTTTTTTATTCACTAAATCTAAAAGAGCTGTAGATTATTTTTTTCTAAACTCTTTAGAGATTTTAAATGCAAATATGCATATTTTGAGTTATCTCAAGAAATGTGGAAGAAACTTTGCTTACCATATAAAGTCATTGGCAAGAGGCTACATGAACTTAGTGATAATTATCACAATATAATTAAAAAAAACTAGTGTCATGCATTGAGTTTTGTATATAATTGTTAATTGTTTGAAAAAAATGATAAAAATCATTAACCAATTGATCACGACTAATCTCAAGAGATTGTGTTTATTATGATGACAACTTATGATCCTTATATTAAAGCTGTGTCATGAGATCATATTGTTATATCATCAAGAGGAATAGGTTAATGTTTGTGAATTAAGATGAGGTTTGGCGGTAACTCTAACTAAATTACTGGAGATCCCAAGAAATAGGTTCAAGGAGACAACTAAGTCAAACTAAATCTGCCCAAAGCACTCTAAGACTTCAGTCTATACCCAGTTCCTTGGATGATTAAACAGTGCTACATGTAAGAAATAGAGGATAAGCATTTGCTTTTAATGATTTGTGTCCATAGTTTTGAGATATGAATGGAGTAGTACATGATACTCCTCTAAGCAAAACTAATGGCAAATCACCTTGTGAGTGTGAAATGGGACCGTTTCTAGGAGAATCAATGAAATGCTATATTCTCCAAGTTCACTCATGACTAACCAGGACTGTTCACGGCCAAAATGAACACAACGGAGAACCTAGTTATGTGAGAGAATGAAATTGTGTTATAGTTATTTTCTAGTTTTACGTACACGAAAGTCCGGGTGGTTCAAGACATCATGTTCACTACCTGGTCAATTAAATCCGATAGCTATTAACAATGACTGGTTCAAGGCTGAAAAATGCTACCAAATCATCATGCAATAAATTTTTCGTTTGTACTCTCAAAAGTCCTTAGTTAAGTCTTTGTCGAGTCTTGTTTAGGAGGTCAAGTCTATCGAGTCGTCTAGTGTTTAGAGTCATTTCTATTCATGTGGGGGATTGTTGGAACTATTTTTTGAACATTATGAATAGTGTATTCATATGTCAAAAACGAGTTTTTTTTTAATGAGAAATGGAGGTCCAATGTGTGTGATTTGAGAAATTTGTACAAAGTAACAAATACATACATTGGATATTTGATTGGATTTTGGATTTAATCTTATAAACCAAATATATGTTAATCTTTTATATTGATAAAATATAAAAAAATAAATCCATTTAAAAATATATTATTTGTTTGAATTGGTCAAACAATAATAATTTTACTCCTTAATTTATTGGTCAAAATGTGGAATAAATTCACATAATAATTGACAAGAATTAAACTCTCCATTAATGGAGGTTTCATTTCTCTATTGAAAATAAACTTTGTGCTTCTCATTATTTTTCTATAAAAAGGCTGTTAGCATTATAGAAAAATGTACATTCAACAACAAAAGTTTATTGTCTCCCACTTAAAATAGTTATGCTAGTATTTTTTTTTTTTTTGTGTCTGAGAGTACAACACAAAAATAAGTTTGTTAGCTTCTATTCTGAGTGATGTAGGAATAGTCGAAGTGTGATTGTATCTGAGATTCTGATTGCGCAAACACCGTCACACTGCAGGCAATTAAAGAATTAAGGAAATAGTGTTTTGCCTCCACACAAAATCTTTTTTTGTTCATCATATTTTGGTATCAAGTATTATATTTTATTTCTGTTTAATCATTATATAAATAAATTATTTAGTTTGTCATATCGTAGAAATCATGGTCCTACACCATTAATAAATAATTATTTTTATAAATACTCTAAATTTGTGATAAAATAACACTAAGTTAATTTTACTAACTATTTATTTTGTATACACATCTTTGGATTATTTTCCTACCATTTGATGCATTGCTTTCACTTTTGACGAGTCTTTGTTCCTGATCGAGAGCCTTTCTTCTTTCAATAAATATTCAAGTATTGTGCATTTACAAAGATTTTTTGTTAAATACATTTTTTACATTTTCGATAGTGTTTTTGTAATAATCCGCTTCGTGAAACCTATGCTAAATCTACAGATTAATCGGTGACAATTTGTTATATGGAAGAATTATTAAAATGTAAAATTTTGAGTTTAAAGAACGCTAAAGCACTAACAACTTATTTGAAAAGAGCTTGAAATTTATTCGATGTTCTGAGCCAAATTCTACCAAGTAGATTGTTACAGTTTTCTTCAACGTTACCATGGATTATTAAATTAAAGTGAACTTTAGTAAATTTGTTTTTAAAAAAAAAAACTCTGTAAATAAAAGTAGTAGGGGGAATATTCCCACTCTACCAAAGCGACAACTGACAAGGTTCATTTGTATATAATATAAGTCAGCCTCTGTTACCGTCAACTGAAGTCATTCTTTTCTTTTGTACTCTTTTCTACTAGCTAGGCTGCTCATCCAGAACCGAATTAAACCAAAAACTGTCCAAAAAAACGTACAAATGATAAATTGAATTCATAGTTATTACGTTCGAATAAATAGTAATCATAACCAAGGTAAAAAAAACTATTGCTTATTGGTACTTACCGGATTTATATTGACTATGCCAGATAAAAAAATTGCTTATATTGAATAATAATAGAATTACCACAACTTTTAATTCATGTTAGAGCTTCCGCAACCATAGCACCCCACTTGGGGTGCTTATTTTTTTTTCTGATTTTTTTTTTTTAAAAAAAAAAATAAACCAATCACGGGCCGCCACGTGTCAGTGGAACCCGTGAACAGTGCAAAAACCAAAGAAAATGAGGTGCTTATTTGAGAGTTTTAAGAATTGGTTTTTGGGGGTGCTAGTGGGCCCCACTACTTAAGCACCCCCTAAGCAACCCGATTGCGGATACTCTTAAATACTACATTTTACTGAAGAACATTAATTTTAAAATAAATAAAGCCGGTTCTGACGGAATAGATTAGGTGGCCTACTGCCTGACCAATGTTGGAACATAGCATATTCTTGGTTAACTATGATTTTCTTCGTTGGTAAACCGTAACGATGAAATTAACTAAAGAGCACCTTAGGTCGTGTTGCTCGATAACTCTTAAAAACCTTTTATTGCTCCATGTCGTTTTTTTCATGATTAAGATATTTTCCATATTCAGGACTAGGAGACTAGCTTGGTTTTTAAATCTTCACTTTATCATCTCTGGAAGTAGTCCCGAGCACAGCCAAATGAAATATTTAGGACTCCCATTTAAAAAAATATATATATATAAAGAAAGGCTTCCAAATTTATATAATTTTTTTTATAAAACTCTTCCTAAATTGTTTATGGTCTCCAACATGACGGCCTTGATCATCTCCATTTTTCATAGTTAGGAGCCAATCAAGTTTTCTTGTTATTTCATCTTAGGCTCAGATATAACCTTGGCTCTAGCTTAGATTCACCGTTGGTAAATTCACGCTTCAACAATTTCCACCGTTGCGGAAGACTAAACTTTATTCGTAATAGTTCTTTCTTTCTTGGTTAAAGAACTTTATATCTTAATAGTTGTATACTTGTATGACAACTTCTGATTTTTTTTTTTGTTTTCAAAAAAATTCAAAGTGACTCTTTGGTACGTTTTAAAGACATGAACAAATAAAATTAATTAGAAACTGAAAATGTTTTTGGTCTGATTAGCGCAGCCGCGGGTGTACTTGCTTGTTCCGACTCGAATTTAGCTTTCGTTGTTACTTTCTTCTTCTTCTATCTTTTCGTGTGACATAAGTGATTAGTGTTACACTAAAAAGTTCTTGTCCTAATGCATGGTGACGTGGAGCGATATTTTAAAACTCAATATGACTGTAATATTTGACTTGGAAACATGTTTAAACTCATTTAAAAGTAAAAGTTGTGCACATTATAATATGCTAGTTGGAAAATATAACAAATTCACTAGTTTATCGAAACACAAATAAATCAATACTATTAAAACAGAATCACAAATTTGGACCCAACTTGATTTTAGGTAAAAAAATTAAAAATACTATATAATATAATTAATGACCCTTACAACATTATCTTTAAGCCTAATGCATTTATATCTATAGCAAAATCTACCCTAAATTCTCTCCTTATTTATGGTAATAATTTAAATTGGATGATTATTAATGATTTTTTTAATAAGGTGATATTATTAACATTAATATTTCCAGATCTTAACTTATTTAACCAAACAATTATTTTTTAAATAGGTTGTTAACATATCTTAATTTTGCCTAATGATTTAAATTTATATATTACAAATAGTAACAAATAATATGTTGAAATATTCCTTATACGATCCGACATCTTTAAAATTATTTTTAAACAATATAAATAACAAAAACAAGCTAATACTTTCATATAAATATTTTTTTGTCTTTTTTAATATCAGTTTTTATTTTTTGAATAATAAAAAATCATCAAAGTACAAAAAACTACAAACCTAATAGTTTTTTTTTTTAATTTTATGTACAATTTAAAAGTATGTAAAAATTTAATTTTAGAAATATTATTAGTTTTCTTTGGAATTTTAATGGGTCAACCATGATTAGTTCACATATTAATGATAATTGTTTAGATTTTTACCGAATTTTATCAGAATTTTAATTAACAAAATTTTCATTAAATTTAAACTAGATATATACGGATCACCAGATTTACAGTTTAGCCGCGGGTCCAAATCTGATATGAAAACACCGAATATATATTTTTAACATAGATATAGATATGTATATCAAAATTATAAAAATATCAACTAACATTTTTATTCAAAAACAAACTCGCGCTTTCAAAGTGCGGATCAAAATCTAGTTGACATATTATAGCACATATTAAGTGCCTTGCTTAAATAAAATTTATAAGCCTGAAAAGTATGATAAATTAAGACAATAACGGAAATGAAAGACAAGGCTTTATAAGCCAATATAAGTTTGAACAAAGAAAAGACAATATGAATGCGTTGTTAATTGCTTTGGCTAAGTGTGAACAAGTCTAGGTGGGTACATATACTTTGTTATCTTTTCTCTTGTAGAACACTTCAGACAAGTTATGTCCTAGTCACTTTATCGGTCTCCCATAGTTTTGTAAAAAACAAAAGCCGTATTCTAATAAACTTTTGTAATCCCAATTAAAATGTATTTATTAATCGATATTCTACCAACTTTGTAACTATAAATATTCAGGACTCCATAACCATTCAACACTCTACCAACCTTCTAATATCTCTCAATCACTTCTTAATCATTCGCAAATCACTTTTGAAGCTTTCACACCACTATTTTCTTTCGATAATCTTCTCTAAATTTTTAACAATTTGGGGAAGTTTTGGCTAATTGTCTTCATCATAGAAAAACATTTTCTCTTCTTTTCAGACAATGCTCTTGTCATACAAACAATGCCATCGACTTGAGCTGCAATTTATTCTTAACAACAAAACTAGTGTTGAGAAGATTTTCTAATTCTGGATTTTCCAAATTTTAAAAGTTGTAGCTTCTTGATCGTGACTTATATTATAATATCTCTTTCTGAATTATAAATACTCACGTGGGTCAAGATTTAGCCATTTCTTGTATACCAAGTCACTTAGTGTTATTGCAAATGGGAAGTTCATGTTTACCTCCAGGATTCAGGTTTCATCCTACTGATGAAGAACTCATCGACTATTACTTGAAAAGAAAAGTCGAAGGTCTCGAAATCGAGCTTGAAGTCATTCCCGTTATTGACCTTTATAAATTTGATCCTTGGGAGTTACCAGGTAATAATCAGCTTACATTAAAAGTTAATATCAATTATATGTTGGTTACCTTTAGAAAATTTTAGTTAAAAATGATTCTTGTTACTTTTTTAGACAAGTCTTTTCTTCCAAACCGGGACATGGAATGGTTCTTCTTCTGTTCAAGGGACAAAAAATATCCTAATGGTTTTCGTACAAACCGAGGAACAAAAGCCGGTTATTGGAAAGCAACCGGAAAAGACCGGAAAATTACATGTCGTTCATCTTCTACAATCGGCTATAGAAAAACCCTAGTTTTCTATAAAGGTCGTGCACCGTTGGGCGATAGAACCAGTTGGCTCATGCATGAATATCGACTATGCGATGATGAGAGTTCATCACAAGGTTCCCCAAATGTTAAGGTAAGAGAGCCTTTACATTTTGCTCAAACCCAAAAAAGCTTTATTTTGTTTTAAATTTTTTATGAAATAAAATTAAGAATTTTGAATGTGTTGTTGTTACAGGGAGCTTATGTGTTATGCCGTGTGGCTAAGAAGAATGAGATCAAGACTAACTCAAAAATCCACAGAAACTTAAGTGAACAAACACTTGGATCAGGAGAAAGTTCATGTTATTCAAGTCGAGTGACTTCCCCTAGTCGTGATGGAGCGATGCCGGTTCACTCATTTGTCAATCCGGTTTCTACTCAAACCAATTCTTCCAACATTTGGATTTCACCTGATTTCATTCTCGATTCTTCAAAAGTATGTATATACGTTTCTAAGTTGGCCAATAACTGAACCAGAGGAGGCTTTCATTATCTAATACCGGTTTGATTTTTTTTTTTGTAGGACTATCCTCAAATCAGAGATTTTGCGTCTGAGTACTTTCAAGACTTTGAATTTCCGGTTATGGGTACTCAAAACGTTGATTTTCCAGAGAGTAGTAACTTGTATGCCAATGTAGACCAGAGCATGGACGAATCTATGCAAACTGGTTACTGGACAAATAGTTGGTACGATCAAACCGGTTTATTTGGTTCATCAGACTTCTCCTAGACGGAGTATCTTTGAGGTCTCTCTTCTAAAGACAAAAACGCATTTTATCGTTCTCGTCTTCAACATTTAGCGTTGGTCAAATATTAATTGTTTAATTATTCTATTCTCTTCCGTTTTATTACTTAATACTATGAATTTATTAGATTAATTGTTTATAGTTACGTATTTAAAAATGTATGTTGTTTTCTCTATGGACTTTCTGTTTTCAGTAGGACTATGTATTATTGTCATCTTTATACATGCAACTTTCTCTCCTTTTTACGATAATGATTAATTGGACCACACTATATATTATTTAAAGAACATTTTTTTCTTGACGTCACTAACCTTTAAACAAGCTTTTATATATGGAGGTGATAATTTAGTTGATAACAATGATTATATAGAAAACTTTTTATACAAAGAAATGACGGGGGACCATATATAAATGTTTTGCGGAAGATGAATGATTTTTTAACGGTAATAGCATCATATATTTGTAAATAGGATGCAAAAATATAATTATAAGTATATAGTAAATAACGTGAATATAAAGAGATGATTTGCATAATTTTTTCGTCGTGAGTATAAGTGTTAGAAAACCCTTATTTTAGAGATAGTTTAAAAGTATTTTAAAATATGTATCAGATACATCTATTATAGAGTCATTGTATTTTAGTAGACATAACAAAAAAAATGAGTGGGTTGAATAATAATGATAAATTTTGTAATTAATCTAGTAAATAAATGGTTAATAGAGAGGCTGAGGAGTTTTGTTAGCTTAACACGTCAACATGATATCCCTATAAATAATATACAAAATAAAGATTATTCTCACCAAATGTTTCTCAATAAATAAAAAAGAGATAATGTGACATACCAAAATAATAATAATAATAATAATGTTACTAGAGATCATTAGTTCAACTAGAAAGGATCATGACCATTGTGTTACAGGTTCTTAGTTCGAGTGACCGCTAGGACGAAACTAATATTACATGTTGTGATTTTGGGCATGCGGAGATTAGAAATTCGACTCAAACCTCTTGGTAATAATAATAATAATAATAATAATAATAATAATAATAATAATAATGTTTGGCCAAAAAAATAATAATAATGCGACTTTAACTCAAATAATGTGATTTCAACTACGTACGATACTAATATTAAACACTGTGATCATAGATCAAAATGGGTCCATAGCTCAGTGGTAGAGCAATTGACTGCAGATCAATAGGTCACCGGTTCGAACCCGGTTGGGCCCTAATTCTTTATTTTTAAAAGATCTTTTTATAAGTGAACTCCAAGATGTCTCCAGTTTTACCTTGTGTTTTTCTTAAAAATTCCAATATTAGCTATACGACTTACCAGCCAAAAGATATATACCACGTAATCATTTATTAGCGAACCATTGAAAATCACCACCTCATATTACAAATTCCAAAAATAAACATTCTGAGAAAGAAAATCTGAAACGAATATAATACAAAACCAAACCTCATCATTTCGACTGGTTCAATCTTAATCAAACATACATTGTTATCCTTAGTCGACTCCTTAACTCAAATTGTACTCTCTGGTCATGACGAAAAGAGTCTTTAAGATCATATGTTCGAGTACTGTCCATAGGAATGAATTTGGTTTTTCTCTGGTCTCCAGTACAAAGAGATTATAGATACTTGGTCTGAACCAAAACATGTCGCAACCGTGATTTCACTCCACGCCGACCACTGAATCCGCCGGCTTCTCGACTCGAACCTCCACATCGGTCCGATCAGTAGTAACGTTACCATCGTACTCCTTGAAGCAACCGACCGTTGCCAGCTCCTCCACTTCCTCAATCACATTATCAAGCCTCGCAACCATTTCCACAAGAAGCGACGCAAACGCAGCAAACGGTAAGGCCTCCGAGAATTCAAGACTCGTCATCACCACTATCCTGCTCAGTTGTTTCATTAGTAAACGTCTCTCTCCCGTCGCCGATCTCCCTTCTAACGTATCAGCCCTCTGTCTAGAAAACGAACTCGCACCATCTGGTCCGAAACGTGATCTGTTGTCGCCACGTGGCGTTCCAGTGTTTTGAACTGGAACGTCACTGTTTTGCCCAAGAGGTGACCCAGTCACGTTTTGATGCGAAACGCCATTGTTTGGTCCGAAACGTGACCTCCTGTTTCCGCTGCGTGGCGTTTCAGCGTTTTGAAATGAGACGTCACCGTTTTGCGCAAGAGGTGATCCCGACGTGGCGTCATTTGCCTCTTTATTTATGTGTTGCGAAACCGCAACGTTATGGTTATGTCTACCGCTATTACCGTTTTGGGAAACGTTGCTGTTGTGGTTGGAGCCAAAGAAGAGCTTAGGTTGTGATTTGATGGCGGAGTTGAGATCTTGTAGTGCCACTTGGAGACTCTCGGAGAGAATCTCCGGTGAACAGTGACGTCGGTTTAGAATGCTTGCGGCAAGTTCCGTCAAAACTTTGCAGATTTCTCCGGCGAGTCTAACGCATGGATCCTTGAATAGTACACGAATAGACCTAGGAGTCTTCACAATTAAACATAAACACACAAATTATATATCAGAGTTACCTAAGTTGATAGCAAAAAAAAAATTTAATTATGTAACTGAAAGTTTACTGAGTTGCTGTTATCATATGATAAAAAGTGTATCAATCAAATTTTGATGAAATTTAGCACGTGCTTTTTTCCACATAAAAGTATTTTCATTTAGTATAGGGTAAACGACATATTTCAACACTAGAAGTATCGTATAGTAAAAGTTTCACACAATCTTTCATGATCATCTTAATTACATACATTTTAAATATATAAATTTAATTGCAAACATTTTAAATATATCAACATATTTACCTCTATTCTAAAAATCGAAACCCGAAACTAAACAAACGAGAATCTAAACCGATATCAAACTAATTAAACCAATATCAAACCAGTTGGTATCAAATTGAAATTTAAACCCGACTCCACATAATATTCAAACAGAAACTCAGTCAATATCCTACTAAAGAGTTGGACTGAGTACTATTTAGATATCAGATTAAGTCGAGTTATCAGATTAAGTCGAGTTATAATTTCAGTTAAATATCAACTGGTTTGATCGGTTTAACTGGTTTGATATCGGTTTAAATTATAACCAGTAAAACCAAGCTAAAAAAACATTCGTCTATGTGGTTTTGGGTTTCGATATTTGAAAATAGGTGTAAATCGATTCAAATACTTAAAATGTGAAGAATTAGAATGATCATGAAAGATTATATGGAATTGTTACTATATGATACTTCTGACGTGGAAATATGTCGTTTACCTTTTAGTATATTTCTAAATTGATTATATTACATGTTGGTAATATATTAAAGAACTTAACGCATTCCCTTGCATTTAAATCAGAAAACTAAAATCAACCAATTCATTTTCTTAGTTTTTATCATACTTTTGCTACTATACATTTATATATCTAGTTTATTTTAAGTTGAATTTACCTGAATTTCGGTTTTTAAGCAACCATGAAGAGCTGTGTTCAAAAAAAAAAAAAAAAAAAAAAAAAAAAAAAAAAAAGCAACACATGAAGAGCGACAACAGTGTAACCAAACTGACGAAGAACAGCCCCAACTTTAACATAATGTTGCCATGGGAATCTATGACAATGTCTTGTGTGTCTTGGCTCCCAACTTGCATACATTGCCTGTAAATATACATGTTCTCATCTAATTCAACACTTTTTGGATATAATTTTTGTTTGTTTCTTTGAGATCTGAAGTAGATGTTCGACTTAAATAACTTACAAGTGCTTCATCGGTGGATTTAGAATCTAAAACAGTCTTATACCCATCATAGATCATATCTTCTGATGAATCTGATGTTTCCTTGTCTCTTTCCTCCTCTTCAAAGTACTCTTTCACACATGCTAAGAGAAATAACACATAATAATCAAGTTAATAAGTTCAAAATTAAAATAAAATATCATGTTCCCAAAAAAAGAGGAATACCCTAATATAGATATAAAAAAGTTTTTGTCACCAAAATAGACTTTAGGAGAAAAATGACTAAAATAAATTTTATTAAAAGGTGTTAATATACATTTATACTCATTGGGTTAACTAATCTAAATTTAGAATTTAGATTTATGAGGTGGGGTTGAAAATTAAAAAAAAATATATTAAATTTTTTTAAAATAAAAAATTACTTTAGTTAATTTTTTTTTTGAAATCTATATTTGTGAAATCATCTTTAAAAAAATATATTTAAGAGATTTGCCCCAAAAAATCACAAATAACATACTGAGCACACACAAATGATTGGATCTAACAAAATTTTCTAACTTATGATCATAATATCTCTTTCTTGATAAATTTTATTGAATCCAAAATTAAAACTCAAGAATCCTTAAGTAATTTATGTTTGTATCTATAAGTAACATATACCTTCGATGGAGAAGGAGAGGCCTTGAAGCTTAGCAACGGTACTCTTATGAAGGTCCTCACCAGACCATATAGGAAAAAACAAAAGGGTCATGCAGAGGCAAACACCAACACCAATGGCTATAGTATAGAATCTCTCGTGTGCAATCTTAATCACAGCATCAACTCTATAACTTGACACTGTTATTAGATTAAACGTCAAGAGAAATATAAGCATGCCGTAATCGTAGTTCTTTTTTATGTACGGGATAAATCTTAGATACGTTATCGCCGCTCCTGTGACATAAAGTAAAACATGTAAATTAATAAATGATTGTTGAAAAAAACTTGTGGTTGCATATACGTTTTAGTCTAACAAATACATACCAATGATAAAAACTGAAGCACCGATGAAAACTGCTCGGAATATTTTGCCAGAATCTTTAGCGACAAATTCAATTAAAAATGCCAAAGATCCCGCAATTAGTGTTCCTAATCCTCTATTAAGCCCCTTGCACAACGTTGCGCCTGAATTAAAGTTAAACACCATTTACATCATTAAGAACATATATGAGCTTACACAACATATTAATATACTGATCACTATAGCTATTCAATTCGCCTATTTTTGCAGGCAAACTATCTTTGTCCATGCATTGAAACTATATGAAATTTATGAAGAAAAATGCTATAGTTACCGGCAGAGAACTCAAGAACGACCACAACAGTCAAGACTGCCCACATTGCATTACTTCCAATGCCTTTGAAGAGAGGTTCTAGGAGATACAATAAGGAGACAAGAGTCAAAGAAACTCCTACTTTTAAAGCATGTTTCACTCTTCTTGGATCGTCCTTCCCAACTTTCCATATATCTTTTAGAATCTTCTTTGGAAGTTCTTGAATCTTTCTAGTTGCCGTTTTAAAACCTTCTTCTTCTTCCATCTCCACGCCCCTTTCATGAACCTTGTTGGACATTTGTTTGCTTCTTGTTTTTTTTTTTTTAAATTACTGAGAAATGATGAATATGCAAGAGTTTTTGGTGTTGATGCACTCTTTATATATAATTAAATGCATATACAAAAACAATACATGTGTCTTTATTGCCTATGTAAAATTATTTATTTTTGTAGAGATATTTATTTGTTGCGTGAGTGAAATAATGGTCTGTTTTTTATGGCATGGTATTAATATAGTTGAATGTTGTTGTACTAACTTTATTTATGAAATTTTCTTATACTATTTTAGTAATTCTTACATCTGTTTATTAAAACATAGTCTTAATTATTCTGATGGAAAAAAATCGTATATTGTTATGTTCAAATAACAAAAATGGAAAATCTTGTATATCTATCTTTCTATATGTTTTGAACTGTATCTAATTTACAACCTAAAAAAACAAGTTGAGTTTGAAAACATTTTCTTGTCCAGGTATACGTGAAGCGAGACGACAAAAAAAATGTGAAGAGAGATCTGGAATGATTGGTTTCACATGGCTTGCAACAATTTGATAAGTACTTAGACTTTATGGATTGTTTGTATTTTCTCATTTTCCCATTAATACCGGGAAAAAGTAAATATATACTAAATCTAAAAATTAGTGGCCGTTCACTAAAAATTGATGGACGTTCCATACTGCACTTTGTATATTAAAATTAAAAGTTCCCAATTATTTTTGGACTCGCCAATTATATGCATGCATGTGGCACCCAAGTCATTCAAAATCTTAACAATATTTTAAGAAATAATAATGTTAATGTATATCGCCTATGGCTCTGTGTGCGGATCTAAATCAGATCTTAGTTTGCTAGATTAACAAGTAATGTTTTCTTAAAAAGAAAATTAAGAGATTTTTTCTGGAAGTAGGCTAGATACTTTCTTTAAACTGTCTTTTTCATATCAACTTTATTTACATTGTGATAATGTTAAAGTCATCATAACCTAAAAATTAAAAGTGATTACAAGTATCAGACAAATGAGTTTCGTCTGTAAAATTCGTTGTTGTTTGTCACCTAACTCATTGAAAAATTTAGTTAATACTATACACAAGTGAAAATGAATTTGATTACGTGAGTGAGAATTTGTTATCAACACGATTAAGACCTATAGTTTGTCGTGTTAGGGTGAAATATTAGTATTTGTCAACAACCTGGTGACAGCAGAAGACCGAAAAGTAAATAATATATTATCGAAATAAGTAGTTAAACTGATCTACCTATGACTCATCGACGTAATAATCATACAATTACTAGTAAATAGGCAATCATCCAACAATCGTTTATGGATTTAATGACGGCGATAAGGACACAACCAATATAAATTAAGAACATTAATGATATGGTTTCCTCAGTATATATTTAAGTTTTCCTTTCGAAGTCCTCGGCCTTAAACTACTTAGTTTTGATCACATAGATACTGATAGGGTTGATAATTTTATCTGTTGAATTTGATTCGATTCGTTATTCGTTTTGATTCGATCCGTAAAATCCGGATATCCGAGCCATCGAAGCAAAACAAATATTAAAAGTTAATATCCGTTAGAAATAAAACAAACCACAAATACTAAAAAAATTAAAGTCAGAAATCTCATATGATCCAACATTATACAAATAGATGTATATCTACAAATAAATATAATTTTTTAAATTTATTATTTTAACATATCATTTTATTAATTTTATCTAAAAATTACTTATCAAATCTTTATAAAAACGTTAATTTTCTAAAATTTGTGTATTTATTAGAAAATTTGATTAATTTTAGAAATTTATAGACCATATAGTTTCATCAATTTTTATTTTTCATTTTATATTATGTATAAATAATTTTTTGAAAACAAATTTATATAATTTTTTTAAATTTATTTGTATTAAACAATATAGATAAGATATCCGTAAATATTCGTAAATATTTAAAAAATCTGGATATCCGTTTTTCCGAATATCCGTATTTCTCTGAAACAAAATAAATCAGAAAATTAAGTATATGTAAAATACGAAGTAAATAACAAACACAGAAAATACGAAGCAAGTATTCGACCTCAGTCCACACCTAGATACTGATGTTAGCGATTGACAATATTACAACAATATGAAAGTTTTTCATGCCGTTCGGAAAATTATAATAATAATTGATATGTTTGCATTGCATCTAAGAAAGTCCAAAATAAATAATATCATTTTCTCTTAACAGAACTGGACCATGTTTGTTAACATAATGATACCAACATCGACGCGTTGCATATATAAATATAATTTATTTTCCAGTATTGTACAAAGTTTTCCAAATTGTTTTCTTTCAACGCCGGAATGTCGAGACAGATTTGTTGTGATAACTTTCAAGCTTAATAGTATTGTATTTGAGTTCTCTAATAGATCAGAAGCATATGCATACTAAAAGCTTAATAGTCGAGTTGAATTCGTAGACGTGTTTGCTCCGGTATGGTTTGGACGCGACTAATTATTGTTTTATTTGAATTTCGAATTTTGAGTTCTTCCACCATTGCCTTCATTTTTCAAGCATTTCTCCATGAAATGATTTATATGAACATATACATTTTATATTGTTTGGAAAATTAAAAAAAAAAATGGATTTTTCAAGAATACTTTGTTACAGGTAGAAGATAAACGATCTCAATCACGCTAGAAATTGCATCAAAATAATGCAAAGCTTTGTTTTTTTTTTAATGATAAGTGATGCAAAGCTTTGTTTGAGCCAGCTATTGTTTGAGCCAGCTATTCTTGAAACTTACAAAGTTTACAATCAGCACGTGATTGCGTTAGAAAAAGAACAAGAATGATGTTTCATAAATTTATAGATCGAAAGAAATTTTAGATTGAATTTAAACATGAGAATTTTCGTACATATGGAAGATAAACTCTACAGTAAGCTGGATAAGTCATCTTTATATATAAATATATAATAAATATATTGCGTCCAAAGAAATTAAGACCACCTCCAACTGATGGTTTAGTAAGGAAGTCTTAAAAAAATCAAAAATGATTTAAGAAAACAGAAACGGTGTTTAACATAGAGCTTTTAAAACTGCTAAACACCCCATACGTGATATTTTGGTATTGACTATTCCTTTTAGACAAAAGAGGAAAATATTTTCCCGTCTTTCTCTTCGTCGTTTTTTTTTTCTTTTTGCATGAACAATCCCGTCGATCGATCGCTGCTACCTCCTCCTCCAAATCCGTCCATGAAATCACTGTGAAGGTTCGGATTCTTTGATTTTTTTTGTATTGATTTGAAGCTCATGAATTGAATTCCGTTGATTTTTTTTTGTTTTGATGATGAGATTTGATATTAGATTTGTCTCTGCACATCTGCTCTCTTTGTCTCTCTTATTACATCAATTTGGTTCCATGTTAATATTCGTATGTCTGTGATCAGATTTGGTTCCATCGATTTGGTTCCAAACCTCGTCGTAATTGAAAGGGGCGCGAGAGAAAGAAAGGTATCTATCTTTCTATGTCTCTGATTCAGTATCTCGTTGATCCAATTAGTTTATTGAGCTTTTGGGTTTTTGTAGGAACTCCATGGACAGAGGAAGAACATAAGATGTTCTTGCTAGGTTTACAGAACCTTGGTAAAGGTGATTGGAGAGGAATTTCAAGAAATTATGTGAATACGAGGACACTAACCCAAGTTGCTAGCCATGCTCAGAAGTATTTCATTAGACAGAGCTATGGTGTGTTTGAGGTTATTCCTTTTTCCCTTACTCTGATTTGGTTTGAGGTTAAAGATAAAGCTATGGTGTGTTTGATTAAATAAGTCATATGTTAATTATGTTCAATGGTAGAAGATACCATTTTGCAGCTTATTTGTTTATATAGAGATAGCTTCTCACGTGAATTTAATCTTGAAATGCAATCTTTTTTATTCTTGCAAGGAGAACACTACCATGGAAACGTTAATGCAAAGGTTTGATTATGTTCATCAGACACTTGCCCACTCTCTGTCAGAAACGGATCAAGCATCATCAAAGCATCTCTATTTCATTTAAGTTGGCAAGAGGTAAGTAGACTTTTTTGTTGAATATGTGTTAGATATTGATTAAGTTGGGAATTAAATGGATTTTAGTGTCATCTACTTATTACTTGCGTAGGAGTGCTTTACATTAACTTTTCTTGGTTGTTTTATTTTTACTTAAAGACATTGACGTGTGTTAGATATTGATTAGGTTGGAAATTATTAAATTCAACAACTAAAAAAATCTCCTTTTAAATCTAAACAACTCGCCCTTTCACCTTTGCACATTCCTTCTCCTTGTTATTTCGTTCTAGCTTTTAAACAAGTTTATGGATTCATATAGTCAATCTTCTAGATTTTTAAACCTCTTAAATAGTCAACAACCAAACAGTCAACACCCTAATCAGTGTGTGAGTCATTCACCTAGTATAGATGAACTTGGAGGGTCGGATGTCTCTGTCTTCAGTACACAATGAGATGAAGATGCACACACTATTTATGACCGTAAAGAAAGACGGAAATGGTCACCAACAAAAGATGTTGTGCTCATCAGTGCTTGGTTGAACACCTCCAAAGATCCTGATGTTGGGAATGAGCAAAAAACAATAGTGTTTTGGAAACAAATTGCAGCCTATTCTGCATCAAGTCCAAAGCTTTCTGGTTTGCAAAAGAGAGAGCCAAGTCACTGTAAACAAATGTAGGGTAAGATTAATGAGAGTATATGTGAGTTTGTAAGTTGTTATGATGCTGAAATGAAAGAGAAATTCAGTGGGAAGAATGAGAATGATGTTATGAAAATGTCTCATGAGATATTCTTCAATGATTACAAGGTCAAGTTCACACTTGCGCATGCATGGTTAGAGCTTCACCATGAACAGAAATGGTGTGGAGCTTCTTCTACTAAAGATAATTTGAAGTTAAAAGAAGAAAGTTTGATGACCAATCCACACAATCATCAACCTCTGTGCCAGGTAGGCATGGAGAGGACGAAGCAATGGCTTGGCCTGTTGGTGTTAAAGCAACAAATGCCAATGGTAAACGGTCTGTGAGCAAGCCAACGACTTTGGAAGAGGAAGGGAAGCCGCTTGTGGAGTTTCAGAGCATGTGGGAGATAACGCAAAAGGACTTTCTTTTGAAGGAGAAGCTTAACAAGAAAAAATTGCTTGACAGCCTAATTGCGAAGATAGAGTCACTTAGTAAAATAGAAATTGCTTTGAAAAACAAGATAATTAATGACATTTTGGCAAGATAGTTTGAGTTTGAGTTTGTTTCAATTTAATCAGTGTCTGAATTTAAGTTATTTAGTTTGTCGTATTGTGTGTCTGAGTTTATGGATCTTAATGCTTTTGCTTTATAACATGGGTTTGATTTAATCTTAATGCTTTTGCTTTATAACCTTTGGTATTTGCACACAGACCGTCTACAATGTTTATGTGTGTATTGTTTTATAAACTTTGGCCTTTGCTCACAAACCGTCTACCACCTTTCTGATAAGTTTTTGCAGGTGGAGCCAAGACAAAAAGCAGACCAAATGTGACTGAAGAAGACAATAAGAAATCAAAGAAGACAAGAAAAAGAAGAAGTTTTACAGCTTGTGGAAAAAGATAGTAAATATGACATAAGAAGACGTGTTTCCAAGTCAAAACTATGACCATTTGTTCAAACAACCACATTTGGCTTCTTTCTTATTTTTTTCCTAAGTTTTAAGTTTTTTTAAATAGCATCTTTTTCTTCTAATAATATTGAAGAAATGATGGATGAAAAATTCGACCAAATTTTTGATCAACAATTCGAACAACGTTTCATTCATCATGGTGATCGTCAAGAAGCTTCCAAGTAAAAAAAAGAGCCTACATTGAAAGAAAACGTGAACAAGGACACATCCAGTTATGGAACGATTTTTAGTGAAGATGCAACATACCCTTCTCAAATATTTTGACATCGTTTTAGAATGAACAAACTTTTGTTCATACCTATTGTTGATCGACTCTCCATTGAAGTCCCATTATTTCAACAAAGAAGAGATGCTACTGGAAGGTTTGGTCACTCTGCATTACAAAAAGTCAACGGTAGCAATTCGTATGATGGCATATGGTTGCCCAAATGATGCGGTTGAGGAATACCTCTGACTTGGTGAGACCACTACGATTTCATGCTTGGAACATTTTGTTGAAGGAATCATAAATTTATTTGGAGATGAGTATCTAATAAGACCCACACCAGTAGATATTCAATGACTACTCGATATTGGAGAGATACACGGATTTCTCAGGATGATGGAAGCATTAATTTTATGCATTGAGAGTGGAATAATTGCCCGACCGCATGGAAAGTTCAATATCCACATCGATCAGGAAAGCCAACAATCGTTTTAGAGGTTGTAACTTCACAAGATCTCTGGTTATGGCATACGTTTTTTGGATCTTTAGGTACATTAAACGATATAAATATTCTTGATCAATTACCAGTTTTTGATGATATATTACAAGGTCGAGCTCCAAAAGTGAATTACATTGTCAACGGACATAAGTATCAGTTGACTTACTATCTCACATATGTTATTTATCCAAAATGGACTACTTTTTTTCCAATCTATTCCACTTCCACAATGTCTGAAAGCATCCTTATTCGCTACATATCAAGAAGCTGTACATAAAGATGTCGAACGTGATTTTGGAGTCTTGCAAGTTCGATTTGCCATAGTTCAAAACCCAGCTCTTATATGGGATAAAGTAAAAATTAGAAAGATAACGAGAGCATGCATCATACTACATAATATGATAGTCGAAAAAAAATGAGATGGGTAAACTCAGTTTGATGTATCAATATTCGCACATGCAGAATCAAACCGAAGTTCACAAGTGGATTTCACCTATTCTACAAGTATGCCTTCAAATCTCGGCAATATGATGAACATTCGAAATCGAGTTCGTGATAAAAATACAGCAAAAATTGAAAGCTGATTTGGATGAGAATATATGGCAAAAATTTGGTACAAATTAAGATTACAACTAATCAGGTTTTTTCTCTTTCATGATTTGTATTTATATTTTTAATATGATTTTACGTCATTGTTTATTTAAAATTTTATGTATGCTTTTCTTTCATGTTTGTTTAAAATTTTAATTATAAATTTGTATTTCCATTTTTAATATGCTTTTATGTCATATTTGTGTAAAGTTTATGAAATCCAATAATAAGTTTTGTAAAATTTCAATTTAATAATTCAACTTCTAAAATCTAAAAAAAATATATTTTTAAGAATTTCAAAGGGGTTCTGCCATTAGACCATGACAAATTTAATTTACAAGGAGTTCTAAACTTCACAAATTACAAAATTTTCAATTAAAACTAATCATTAGAACCCATGATGGGTTCTAACCATTAGAGATGGTCTAAGAGCATCAATAGTGGATAATCTCTAAAAGTGAGTTTCTTAGGATTATTATCACGTTTTTTAAATTATTTTACTATTTAATTAAAATATTAACAACTCATTGATGTAAGAAAGACACATTGTTCAATTTATAGTCTGTAAACTTTGGACAAAAGTTTCTTCCCAAAGAGATCGTTCGTCATTATTTCCTCACTCTCTTTTCTTTATTTTTATTTTTAAAATATAATTAAAGAAGAGATTCTCCTAAATAATGTATCGATGCGGGTGCTATAAGAGCATTTGCGGGTCATAGTGGATGTAGGTAAACAAAAGATGTGGCGTTAGCCCCCACCTTAATTTTTTGAAGATTTTGGTACAAATTTGTTTAAATACCCTTAATTTAATTGTTATTGCATTATATGCCCCATGTTTTGTATTTAAATGTCCTTATATTAAATGTTTATTACATTTTTTGCTCCATGTTTTATAAATTTCTATATCCGCCCATGTTTGCATTGATATATTTTACATGGGGTTCTCACTAGAAAAGCAATAAAATAATGGATAGTAAGAGAGATGAAGACAAAGTAGTAATAAATGCCGTTTATTCCTATCTTCTTAAGAAATTCAAATGCTATTTCTAATTATATCAATCATACAATTTTATGTTTTTTTAGAATAGAATTATTAAAAATATTAATATAAGATTGTGAAAAAATATAAATATGATAATGCTAGAGACACATGTTTGAGATATTAGAGACTAAGTTTCCTCCACATCGATAGTTGGAAATGATCATAATCAATATATTAAATAGACGGACCAATCAACTTATCACCAATTGGTTTTAGGTTAGAAGCACATCTAACTTAACATGATATCAAAGCCCGATCCAAATAATCCAACATGATCTATTATCAACCCAAGACTAAGTTGGCCCATCAATCTTACCCAAACATTTTGAGATTTACGCTCAAAGAGCCATTATGGAAGCGTATTAGAGACTAAGTCTCTCCCACATCAGTAGTTGGAAATGATCGTAATCAATATATAAGATAGATGGATCAATCCAATTATCATCAATTAGTTTTAGGTTGGAAGGCATCTAATTTAACATGAAAAACTATTGCTAATGATGCTTTAATACTTGGTTTGAGGCAAATGTTCTTGAGATTCATGAATATGATGTTTACAACGAGTCATGTGACTGCGTTAGAAAAAGAATACTAAAAATCTCGATACATGTATAAATTGAATGAATGGTCCCTTCGTCTTTTGAAAGCGTGATAAGTAGGGATGGATGATGCAACTCGAATATGGTACAAACTAATCTTTTGGGACTCCAAAGTGTTGAGACATATCAGCATTCCACATAGTCATATTTTTAATTTGATATGGGATATCAATGTTCACTTTTAAATAAACATTTTTGGTATTGATAGTCCAAACTCTTAAGACTATAACTAACAACCAAACCTAACTACAATCATTTCTAATTAGATTGTTTACGAGATTCAAATAATAAATTAGAATTGTCAAAATGAGATGTTTATATCTGAATAGACTACCATGTCTAAATGGTCATTTTTTGTTTTCGAAATTGATTTTGATCTAGAATTGTAAATTATATGGATTGTCCACTGGTTAACCGGTTTAACCCACTTTTTTATTCTGGAAAATATTGAGCTTAATTTATTTAACATGTTTTCTTTGCTAAATTTTTTTATTTAACATGTTTCGTATATGAGTTTATCCATGACCAACCAATTATATTTTGGACAAGATCCGTCCCTTTGAGAGTCCTAGCTAAAACTTCTGTTCATGCATAATCGTTATTGGTCCCTCTTCAGTCTTCATTACACATTCACCAAATTTCATTTAAATTAAATAGTCTTCTTGGTCACTCGAATTGACGGCTTACTGTAGAGAAAGAAAACTCTATCTAGCCTCTTCCCGAGGTTCACTTCTCATATACTTTTGTTCTTAGATTCAAATTTTGAATCTTTCATCATCTACTCGACATATTTGAGATATTGTCGGTGTTTTTTTGCCGAAATGCTCATCCCTGGAAGCTACCGTCTTCACCTTTACCGTCCATTTTTCAATCCAGCATCGCTGTTCTGTCCGGAAAGCTCTTGTGCTTACTGTCTAATCAGAAATGTTTATAAGTCGAGGGTGAGTAAAAAATTTGCTTTCATCCATCCCAACAAAGAAAATCAAACCTCCAAGATCTTTGTGTAGCTTCAAGCTCCGGTCAATGAGTAACCATGGTGAATCTTACTCAAAAGAACAACAATGCAAACCAGACTCATGGGCAAGAGGAAGAAAACGATGTCTTGTGAAGTGATATGGCTTTTTGGCCACTCGAAAACCAGATTAAAGTTTACCTCGGAGAGGCCAATCCTCTCAGCTATTTCACACTTGTAGATCTCTACTAAATCTAGCTATTTCACAATATTGTAGATATATACTAAATCTTCACAGATCTTGGTTATTCCTAAAGAAAATGATTGTTTTGTTCTATTATAGCGTGAACAAGGACCTTGGCGGCATCTCTTATCAGCTTCCGTCCCCCGACATATCCCGATCCGCTAAAATAAAATATGTTTCCTCTAAGAAGCTATATCTATACGGCCGCTTGTGCTAAGTCCGATTATTCACCTTATAGCCTTGTGTGCTAAGTTTTATTTTAGGCAGGTCCAAACTCCGACCAAGTCTTTTAAACTTTATATGGCAAGTCGATTACGACTTTTAACAACGGCATCTCAAGATCTCATGGAAGGGAGAATCTGGTGCAATCTTGGGCTTGTGTTTCCTTTTGGCCCATATAGGAAAAATTATATTCGACTCATATTGTCACGGATTTTAAGACCTTGAAGATTGAATAAGTCTACACTTTTATGTTCTTTAAAGATTCTAACATTCACTAAGGTTTCACTTGGATTTGGTTTGCTAAAGTTTCTTTTGGACTTGGTGTTTTACTATGGGTTTAATCACCTTAAGAGAGACAATTTTAAAGGTGGTGTCCATATCAACAAGCAGTTGGTTCTGGCTCATTACATTAGTTTTTTTAATTGGTGTTGATATGTCTATTACACCTATAAATTTCAAGAAACCACTAACTTTATAAGATGAACACGGTGGCATGGAACAGTTAAGGAGTGAGAGTAGATCGGACGAAAGAACATCTTGGTGAGTTATATTATTGTTTTCTACCAAGATTTCTATTTTTATCCGAGATAAAAACAATCGTCATGTTCTGCAAAATTTGCAATTTTCTTACGGTTATGATCAAGTTTATACGTTGATGAAGCGGTGGCCTAGAACTTTATATGTGGATGATCCTTCAGTTACTATCGTGTATGTAGATGCGCACATGTAGGCTTGGGAAATTGAGTCCTCGATTCGGGTCTTGTCGAGTCCGAGTTTTTCCGGTCTTAGATATTTGGACCCAATAGGGTAATTAGAATTTTTTGGTTTGGGTCATGTGGGTCCGGTTCATATATAGTTGGAACCAATAAGGTAATTAGAATTTAACAGATCGGGTTATGTTCAGGTCATGTCTTGTCCGGCCTAAAAAAAATACCCAAAACACAAAAAATATTTGAAAATATTTAAATACCCAAAAATCTAAACTTTTACGCAAAATCTGACCCGAAGACATGAAAAATACTCAAACTTTAATCCGATTATCCGAATTATATTTTTGAAAATCTAAACCATACCCGAAAAATCCAAATATGAAACTTAAAAATACACATAATACTAAAAATATACTGAAATACTCATATATAACTAATATATACTAGAAATTTCAGGTATTTTGGGTATCCATTGGGTCTCGGGGTCAGGTCGGGTCCATAACCCGTGGGTCCTCCACAACAAGACCCAATAGGGTAAAAAGATCGGTTTGGTTCCTACCTGAACCGGATTTTTTTGGGTTAATTTTGGGTCGGATCCTCTGGTCCGGGTAAAATGTCGAGGCCTACGCACATGGACTAGACTCAAAGGCCATGCAATTTTTATGAATTTTGTGTATGATGACCTTATTGTTAGACATTGGGACCTGGTTTGGTACAACTGGAGACTTCAATGAGATCACTGAAAACCATGAGTAGAGGGGAAGAAGGCGTCGTTAGATAGCTCATTCCTCCCTTTCAGAATCATGTTAGAAAATTGTGGATTGCATGACTTTACATATAAAGAAAATTCATTCTCGTAGGTGGGAAAAGACGATCTCGAAAATTTAAATGCAAACTAGACATAGAAGTGGCAAACGAAGAGTGGCATACTTTATTTACCCATGTTGTTGTGTAATTTCTACAATTATGAGGATCAGACCACAAAGCGGTCCTAGCACGGATCCGATCTAATGTTAGGAGGACAAGATTTTTTTTTGATTTGATAAGAGATGGATCGGGAAACCACGATTTGAGGAAGAAGTAATTTCGATATAAGGACAATTTGATGAAATTTCAATCCAGAATTTTCATCAAAAATTACCCCATGTCGAAGTAAGAATAATACTTGGGAAGAAGAAAAATCCAAAAAATTATGTTGTATTGATAGAATAACTAAAAATAAAATACATTTGGCCCAAGATGATGATAATTCTACAAGAGAAGAGTTGGAGGAATTGTGAAAACAGCGGATTTGGGCCTTTAGAGAAGAAAATATGTTCTCAGAACAAAAGATCATGGACCAGTGACATAAAGATGGGGACAAAAACACACGATTTCATAATGCATTTACGAAACAATGAAGAGCCCAAAATCGAATCATCAGTATCAACGACAAACATGAGAAGTTAGTAGAGAGTGCAATCAAAGTGGAGAATATGTTTGTTCAATACCTTCGAGACCTATTCTCTACCTCATCACCGACAGAGCTAGACCTCTCCCTTCAATTCATTTTAGAAAATGTGTTTCACGCCGTCAATAAGTTACTTTTAGAGGAACCGTCATAACTGGAGATTAGAAGAGCCCTTTTTGATATTAACTGGGAAAAGGCACCCGGACCGGATGCTATGACTAGTAAATTGTATCAGAAATTCTGGTGTGAAATGCGTCAAGACATTATTAGATTTGTGAAATATTTCTTCACCACAAGAATCTTTGACCCATTATTGAACCATACAAATATTTGTTTCCTTCCTAAGAAAAAAGAAACCTCGAACATGTCTGAGTTCAGACCTATCAGTCTCTACAATGTTAGCTATAATATTATCTCTAAGCTATTATGCAAGAGACTTAAGAGGGTTATCCCGCACTTGATCTCAGAGACACAATTTTCCTTTGTGGCAAAACAATAGATTATTGATAACATTCTGCTGGCGCAAGAAAGTTTTCACGCCCTACGAACGAATTAGAGATGTAGAGAAGATTTTATGGCTATTAAAACATATATGAGTAAGCCTACGATAGAGTGGAATCGAGTTTGGTAGCAATTTTGATATTGAAGATAAGTTTTGATGAGAGAATGGTTGACATCATTATTTATTGTGTCACATCGGTCACATATCAAATTTTCGTCAATGGTGAACCAAGAGGGCGGATCTTTTCAAGTAGAGCTTTGAGACAAGGGGACCGCCTTTCTCTTTTTTTTTGTTCATCTTGTGTACGGAGGTGTTGATCTCTATCTTAAACTGAGCAGAAGCAAAGAAGAAGATTGTAGGCCTCCGTGTTGCTAGGGTAAGCCCAAGAATCTCTCATCTTTCTTTTGCAGACGACAATATTTTCTTGTATAATGTGGAATCAAGTCAATGCAGAGAGATCATAGACATTTTAAACATATATGGGAATGCATTAAGACAAAGAATAAATGTGGCAAAATCATTGATGGAATTTGGAAACCGAGTAGATGATTCTATGAAACAAGATATAAAATATGTTCTTGTTTTTTTTTTTGAAGGAGGCATGAGGATGTACGTAGGATTACCTGAGCAAATTTGTGGTTCAAAAATGATTTTTTTTCTCTTTTGTATAGGATGGAATCAATGGGAGTGCTAACACATGGTCATCAAGACTCTTATCCAAAGGTAGAAAAGATGTTCAGAAGTTAAATCTGTGGCTCAAATAGTTCCACATTTGTTATGTCGTGTTTCATGCTTCCACAAGACATTACCGACAAACTAAGAAACACAATTTCTAAATTTTGGTAGAGTTTGAAACAAAACAACAAAGGTTTAGTTTTGATAGCATGGGACGAGATCTGTACCCTTAAAGATATGGGGACTAGGTTTTTGAGATCTCCATGACTTCAATATAGCTCTTCTTGCATAATTGTAGAGACTAATTTATTACCCGAATTCTTTATTGCCACGTGTTCTGAAGAGAAGGTATTAAAATCATACCTCACCTTTGGAAGATCGACGAATATACTCACCATCATATGGATGGCGTAGTATCATGGCAACAAAACCTCTGCTCATATCAGGTCTACGGAAAACAATTTTTACGGGTTGAGATATGGAGGCTTGGAGCGAGTCTTGAGTTCCAGACTCAGTTGCCCGACAACCTAGACATGTTGACCACATTGTTTACAAATTTCTCAACTTCTTGTTCAGTCCTTTATTAGGAATGATACCAAGGATCGAGACCTCCAACTTTTACGGGAGTTCTTTCATCCAGATGATATCTCTTTGATACTTGAGCTAAAAACTTCTCGCTCTTTAGATCTGGATGGATCTGTCTGGAACCACACAAAATCAGGAGTGTATTCAGTTAAATTCGGTTATGACCTACTTCGATCGGCCAAGTTGAGTCTTACTCAAAAAGGGTTTCTAGAACCGAGTGTCACAAGCCTTCAAAGCCATATGTGGAAGATAAAGGCCCCAAGTAAGATGAAGCATTTCTTGTGCCAGACTATCTTTGGTTGCGTGTCGATGACAGAGAGGCTCACTTATAGACACTTGGGCACCAATAAGAGTTTTCTTAAATGTGTTGGCTCAGTGGAGTCGATTAATCATCTTCTTTTTAAATGCCTCATAGCCCTGCATGTTTGGGATTTATCGGACTATCCGTCCATTACGGGTTACTTCCCGAGTACATCTATATACCCAAATATGAACTTTCTGTTTTGGAAGAGAAAAGAGGTGGCCCACTGAGACCACACTTCGATACTCTCACATGGATCTGTTGGTACATTTGGAAGGCAAGGAACGACAAACTCTCTACTGGGAAAGTCGTATCCATGATTGACACTCTCCAACATGCGTCCCTTGAGGCAGAATGTTGGAGAAATGAAAATTAAAAGGAAGAAGCAAACGAGGATCATGAAGATCCTACTATTACAGAGATTGCGACAATGCTCCCTTGGATATCTCAGATCTCTACCTGTCAAATTGATGCGTCATGGATCAATAATGGCAGTGTCACTGGCTTAGGGTGGAATCTTAAGGATCAAATGGGTTATGAATCTTTCGGATTACCGGTATGCAGCAAGAGCCTCTCATCTTTACATGCGGAGATGGAAGGCTTACTTTGGGCAACCTCATGTATGAGAGACATGAGGATAACATCGATCCATTTTGAGACAAACTACTCGAATCTAGTGGACATGATTACAAACCCGATGGACTGGCCACCATTCGCGTCAGAAACTGAGGTGTTCTAGAGACTACATGAGGACTTCGAAGACGTGAGGCTGATTCATATTCCTTGGAGTATGAATGGTCGCGCGAACTGGTTAGCAAGAGAAGCAAGAACTAAATGCTATATTTTCTCTCATATAGATCAAATACGTATAGACTGAAGTGTTCGTTGGAGAACCGACTCATCTGATCAACACTTGATCTAGTTTAAATGGGTAGTTGACTAAAAAAAAAATATTTGTAGACTTACTCAACGAAGTTGTGTGAATTACATAGGCCCTGAAAATTTAATTTTACGAATTGGAGCATGAGAGTTGGACGAATAACATCAAAGCTGTTTTTTAGCATCTAATGCTAACTCCATATAAGAGTTTTTTAATAAAAAAATCTCGTTTAGAATCACTTGTGCATTGGCTAGCTGCAAGAATAGTTGGCATTTTCATTTCATTAATAACATGTACATTTGTTGTCAAAACATATACTTAACAATTTGTTAAACTCATTATTTTTGTATGGTCTTTTTGCAAACAATATATGTTTCTCTCTACATAGTTTTACATAGATCAATTACGATCTAAGTCATCAGAATATCAATTAATATTTGTTTCTTAAACTTATATACTGCTCCTAACCATCACTCCATAATTCATAATGAGAAAACAAAAGGGTAAAAAAGAACATAGTAATAGCTAAATAGGATGTCTATATACACGCAGAGAACTTGTACATTTTGCTCACACGTTTTCGGACATAATCCCAAAGAGATCCACTTGTCTATGTTCAAAACATAATTGACAGTTAAAAAACATTTTGAGTTGTCAAGTATCAACAACCAGAATCTAACTGATTTATATCGAGATTAAATGGCTAAATAAAACACATATTCTAACCTTAATCTCTGATTCAATCACACTAATCAGGAAATCATTCTCCTTGGCGTTCACCATTGTTCAATGCAGTAGTGGCTGAAGTTTCCCATCGGAAGATATCACTAACCCTCTCACTTTTGCAACTTTTGTATTGCATCTGCTTGGCATAGTCTCACAGTTATGATCATCCAAGAACTCATCTGCAACATCTCCGTCTTCATCAATCCTTAGCCGCATTGAGTACCACCGTAGTCCCTGATCCAAACAAGAGGTTCAATAGTATAATTCTCGGTAAAACTAAGTTAAGTCAATAATAATGACGATGTGATGTTAGCTTATTAAATGCCATCAAGAAGAAGTAAATACATATCATCTCTGCAGGACAATTATAAGGTAGTCTAGCGATGAATCAACTGCCCTAGCATCTTAAAGATTAGGAAAAAAGTTTGTCAGCTACACGAAGTTTATCCTAATATGGTGGAAACCATCCAATGTTTCATAATATGTTAACAACTACACGATGTTTATGTTAATACATGCCACATATACGAAGTAAATGATTATATGGTGGGAACATCAAAATCGGGTTTAATTGATTTTAGAAAAAGTTAATGGGGTCAAACTGTAATTAATCAAAAAATCAAATTTAAAACAAAAGGAACTAAGTTTTAGAAAAATAATTGTTACATTAAATTTTGATTGTGTAAAAATTATAGAAAATAGTTGACAATAAAAATAAGAAAATTTATAATTGAAATTTAATATATTTTAATATTTATGAAAAATTAAAAAATATGAAGACAATCACTTTGATATTGTCGATCATATTAATTTCCAATATAAATATTTTAAAGAATTCATATTTTGGTCTTTTAAATTGGAAATAAATTTTGGTTTAAATATTTTTAATAGATTAACAAGATGAATTATTTTAAAAGTCAAAGAAAAAAATGCTACGTCTCATAACACTTACAATTAACATCATAAAACTATAAAATACATTTACAAATATATTAATACTATCAATGATTAGAATGATATAACATACATAAGCATTATAATTTTTTTTGTAATATGTTATCGTAATTTGACACACTGTTTACGAATACTAAATTTATAATCTTACCTATAGATACTAAAATAACATGATGTTTACATAAAAAAATATGTATTTGTTATCTGTATATATGTATGTATATCTGATTTTTTTTGTCAACATCAACATTTCTTTTTGTAAATATTATGTCAACATAGTCTTGATATATTATAATATTAAAATTTACGTAGCATTTCTTTTCTTTGACTTTTAAAATAATTCATCTTGTTAATATATTAAAAATCTTTCAACCAAAATTTATTTCCAATTTAAAAGTCTAAAATATGAATTCTTTAAAATGTTTATATTGGAAATTAATATGATTGACAATATCAATGTTATTGTCTTCATATTTTTTAATTTTGCATAAATATTAAAATATATTAAATTTCAATTAGAAATTTTTTATTTTTATTGTCAACTATTTTCTATAATTTTTACTCAATCAAAATTTAATGTAACAATATTTTTTCTAAAATTTAGTTCCTTTTGTTTTAAATTTGATTTTTTGATTAATTACAGTTTGACCCCATTAACTTTTCTTAGAATCAATTAAATCCGATTGTGATGTTCCCACCATGTAATCATTTACTTCGTATATGTGATATGTATTAACATAAACATCGTGTAGTTGTTAACATATTATAAAACATTGGATGGTTTCCACCATATTAGGGTAAAATTGGTGCAGCTGACAAACTTTTTCCTAAAGATTATGTCTTTCCTCAAACAACAGAACCAATTAATATCGAATCATTAAAACATGAGATTAAGTGATTAACTATAACTTTCAACTGAAACTGCTTGCTTTTACCGCAACTAATCAAAATGGCAATCAATTTCTTCAATCCCTAAGACTTTACAATCAACCAAAAAAAGAAAGAAAGAGACAAACCTGAACAAGACCGTCTGAAGCAGGACAAGGCTGAAGAAGAGGACCAGGATTGTATCGTTCAACAGCGACTTGAACTGGTACTCCAAAACCTTTCCTTGGAAGTCCGGTTTCAAGGTGTTTGCCGGAGACAGTTGCAGTGTTATCTCCTGCACCATCTTCAACTCCATGGCCACCATCGTTATGCCCAAACCCGAAAACACCAGTTAACTTCTTTATGAAACCCATCAGACTAATCAGAAAAAGGTTGAGGTTTTTGTTTTGGGGGATACAATCGAAATTAGGGTTTCAAATGATCCCTTTTCTTCCCCTCCCACGATTGTGTTCTTCTACGTTCTGTGATCCAACAATATTAAAACCCAGAGAATCTGTTTCTATCTCCCTCTCGTGATCCACTATTCTTCTTCTTCAAAAAAAAAGATGCAAACTTTTGGATCAAGGAGGGAGGAAGGGAGCGGACAAGATCTACTTATTGCTTTACGCGTTTCTAATTCTCTAATCATTCAACGGCGCGGTATGTAGTGGATAAACTAAAATAATATCCTCTCTATTTTCTTTTCTCTTCTTTCCTATAGAAGCAAACAAACAAACAAAAACGAATAGTAAAAACTAAAAAAAAAGACTTCTCTCTAGTTTTTCTCTAATTTCTCTCTAAAGGTCGTCAAAAAATAAATCGGGGCTAGGGGCCGGTGGTTTCACCACCACCGGTCACCCTATTTCTTTAGTTTTTTTGTTTTTTGTTCAAATGAATTCCGACTTTGTTCATAAGTTTGCTCTGGATTCATCTTCCGTTTAGCGGATCTAACTTTCCGTTTAGCAGCTCTCACTTTTCGTTTAGCTGATCTCACTTTTCCGTTTAGCGGATAATAATCTTCCGACTTGGTTCGGATTTGTTTATACTTTAAACGTCTCTCCTCTGTTTCTCAAGCCGAAACCGTTTGATATTTAGGATCAATTGCTCTAGTTAGTCATCCTCAGACTTTGGATTTGAAATGGAATCAATCTTTGCAACAATAAGTATCCAAATCAATATAGAGAATGAGTTATTGATTGTGCTTTCATGGTTTTGTACAGTCTCAGTAGAATCGAAGTTTTCTTTTTGAAAACGTTTCGATAAAGTTTTTGTTACGAACCTATGAAACTAGTGATTTGGTCTTGCTAATATCGACGGCGACCATGGAGGAGATATAGTGCAAGAGACTGAGTGGATTACGGCAAGGCCACGATGGGGACAGACAAAGAACTGAAGATTGCTTGTGGAGGAACCACGGTGGAGAAGCTTGTGGCGGTGGCTGGAGATTGAGTGCTTTACATGATAGACACGTGTTGTACTACGTGTTAATCGGCTGTCCTAGAAACAAACCCGTGTGCAAACACAAAGCAAACTCTTCTATATGGGCTTATATTTATTTTATTGTCTTGTTGGACTCTGTTGTAGTTCTAATAGTCTCTTGTATGTGCCTGTTGGGCTTAATCAACAAATTTATATGTGGTTGAAAAAGAAAACAAAACAAAAAAAACGAGTTCACCTCTCTATACTCATCGCTCTTCCGAGCTTTTTTTTTCTGGATTAAAGTTTCCAATTATTTTCCAGAATGATTGAGATTAATCAAACAAAAAGAAAACTACATTTTTCAAAAAAAAATTTATTAATCTTCGGGAAAAAACAATCACATTGGAAATACAACGTTAAATCATATAAAGTTCTTACGACCTAAAACCACCTAAGGGCAACCCGAATCCGGGTTTCTAGTTTAAGAAGTTTTCAAAATACATATATGTGTATATATATTTATATTAATATTTAATTATGAGGTTATATATGTGTATATATATATTTATATTAATATTTAATTATGAGATTTTAAGTTTAAGGAAAATTTAATCCAAATTTCTTTTTGCATTTTTGCAAGACACATAAATAAGTGGGAGAATTTGCCATATGACCAAATTTTCAATGCATATTAAGAATATAACATCGACTTTTTGGATAATTAAGTTAATGATAAATTTGCACGGAAGTTCATGATTGTAAGTTGGCGGTCAAAGAAAGAGAAGAGATGATGTCGATAAAGAGCATACCTGGATAGAAAAAAAAGAGATGATGTCGTGGATGAAGTGTAGCAGTAGATCATTGACTATGAGATTTGTGATTGTTATGATAGTTTTTTCAGCAATATATCATACAAAAAAAATGAAATACAATAGTAGTTTCCCATAACATAAAAGAAATAAAAGAAACATTATCTATGACTTTTTCATTTAAAAAAAATAGTATATACTCTCTGTAAATAGTGTAACATAATTTATTTTTTCTAATAAATTCTAAACCCTAAACCATACCCCCAACCACCCACCACTTAAATACTAAACCCTAAACTCTAATCATTAAACCCTAAACACAAATATAAAATATAATATGAAAAATATGTGAACACTAAAAAATCTATTCTATTTTATACAAATGGTATAGAAATTATACTATTTAATTTGGTACTCTAGTGTGTGAAACATGTGGCTAATAAAAACATGAATGTATTATAAATTCTATACACATATTTACTACAAACATTTGAAATTAAAAAACAATGTTAAAAAGATAAAAATATAGAGAAATATAACTAATAGTTAATAGTACAAAAGTTCAACTTTCTTTATCAAAGATTAATGATGTTCACAAACATAAAATGCTTGTTAGAACATAATAAAATTACAAACGATATTGTTAAACAAAATAGAACATTTTCTAGTAATCATCAAATGGAATAGAACATGGTAAATAGTATAGTACTATAATATATTGGGTTACATAATAGAAAGGGAACATCAAATGAACAAATATAATACATCTTATGTTATCATTTATGTTATATTTATATATAACAAAATAAAATACAATAAACACAAAATGTTTATTTTTTCCTATTAACTTTTAGTAACTAACAACTAATGAGAAGTGAATCTTGGTGGAGAAATATTTTTGTATCGTTGATCAAAAGAAAATAGAAGAAGACGATGTGTAGAGTCACAAATAGGATGGAAGGTGATTGTGGCAGAAGCGAATACAGTGGCTTTAATTAAAAAAATTAATGGTGATGGTGGTGTTGAATATTCATGTAAAATTGATTGAGTATAAATGATTCAAAGTTTATCTGTCCATCAATATGAAAGAGAAAAGAAAATTGAAAGGAAGAGAAAAAGAAAGAGAACAAAACAAAAACGGTTGTATGAAAGGGTAATTTGACAAATAATATATAAAATATGTTGAATATTGTAGTCATTTTTTTTAGTTAGATAATGAATTATAATTTGTTTGATTGTGCAATTCTCCTAAATAAATCACTTTCACAGTTACGAACTTGACATAAAGAAAGGATAAAAAGACAAGTTATTTATCATAATTCCTGACGTCAATATAGTCATCAGTTTGCTCCGGTTAATCTACGCGGGAGGACGAAGCCTTCACTTTCTCATCACCGACAACTCCTTTGCTCGCTTTGAAATCCAAAACTTACCAAAGATGCAACACGAGCTCTCAAACATGTACAAAGGAAAGGAAAGCAGAATAACAAAACCAACAATGATCAAGAGACCAATCGCTGGTACTAGGATGCATTATTCCAACCAAATGTTGTCACCCCAAACACATAGAATGTTGGAAATAAACTTGAAGATAAACATGAAGAATAACTTGGAGATTAAGTTATACTTATCCTATTCGAGTTATGTTTAGGATTAATGGTTTTTACTATTTGTTTTAGGAGTTTTTAGTCTCTATATAAGAAGATGGTGAGATATGCCATGAACTTAAGAGTTTTAGAGATTCTTGTGAGAATTTGAGTTTTGAGTGATTTTCTCAAATTAATAAAGAAGCTTTCTATAAACTTTGTGAATCCTAAAAGAATACGTTAGAACAATAATAGAACCCGTAAACACCTCGACCTCCTTACTTCTACGCCATTTGCCTCCTCTGAAACCAGAGAATGGAACACCTTTACTGACTTCCGTGACAAAGGAGTCAATATGAACCATAACACAAGCCGAATCTTCAAAGCCAAACACCGATGATCATATGTTTTTGTGCTACTATAACGTGTATGGATGATCATCCATTATTGAAACCACACCAGTGAAACAATAAACTTACAAAACTATACTAATTATTACTCCCTCCGTTTCATATTAAGTGTCGTTTTAGAGAAGTTTTTTTCGTTACAAAATAAGTGTCGTTTTCGACTTTCGATGCAAAATTTATTAATTTTGTGTTGCAGTTTAGTTTTATATTGGTTGAAATATGGTTATGTGTATAGATAATTGTGTTTTTATATATAAAATATGCAAAATTAATTGTTTTCTTTAATCCGTGTGCAAAAACCTAAAATGACACTTATAATGAAACAGAAGGAGTATTATTTTTTATATCAACAACTTGTAACACATACTTTATGTTGGAAACTGTTTTTTGCACAGTGATTTTTTCGACTTTTCCGGTGGCTTTTCCGGCCAAACCGGCGGTCGTC
>CAJHQQ010002786.1:0-25000 GCA_905132885.1 Moricandia moricandioides
TCATTTTAACATCCCTATTCTTGACCACCTCTAAGCACAACCTAAGAGAGAGCAGCAAGAAAGTGAGATTCATGACTTGTTAAATTTTTGGAAATCAAATTCAATTTTCTTGGTTCATGCCTTATTTAAATGGGCCTGAAGGAAAGGCTCAGTTACATTATGATTTTTCATGGGCCTTAAATAATCGATACACGAAGGTGAAACGTAATTGAGTTTTGACAGGAGGCAGCCGATTTTACCGTTTCCTTTTGCAGTAATTTCGTCGAAGCGTGGACCATTCGCTGGATTCAAAGCTAAAGAAGAAGATCTCGAAACGTTGAAGCAGTTTCCTCTTTGCTTTGCGAGTTCTGCGTTTGTCGGATTCTGAGTTTTTTGTTGTTTTCCTCTCTGTCGTCAATAGTCAGACAGGACCCAGAACAGGTTTGGTTTTGTTCCTTCCTGTTTTGGTATGTGATCGCATGTTCTTCCCTTATTTGGAATTGTTATCCGTGATTTTTGTTGAATACTTTGTTAATTTCGAAAAAGGCTTCTTGCTTTGGTGTGATCCTATCATCCTAGGTGACTTGGTGAAATTTAATTTAAGTTTCTGTGGTAGTGATTTACAATAGCATATCCATTGGTATGGTGTAATAGCTTGGGGAAAGCTATTGTGGTGTGGATTGGTTAATGATAAAGAGTTTTCCACACTGTGATGATTGCTCACATTATAGAGTGTAGGATTTATAAAGCTCATCTCTCTCTCAAGATCCTGAAACGTTCTTCTTGAGTTGATCATGTTATCTTACTCTTTTGTTTTTAGTTTGAGGCTTTGAAGAATGCAGTTGTGACGAGAGCCAAGGAATGGATAAGTGCACTTCGTTGTAGCACAGCTTTACACCTGCATTGACAGTAGATATCGTGTGTAAGTGCTTTTGTTTACACCAACTTAATAAAGTATCTACGTGAAGTACTCTACCATTTTTTTTATTGCAATCTGTACGTGTTTTGAGTTCTCAAATCATGTTCTTTTGAGGTATACAGTGGAAAACATGAGAAGACCCAGCCAAATGATGAAGCTACTTATAGCATCCTTTTTCGGGGTTATAGTTGGTTTCCTTATGGGTATTACTTTTCCAACCCTGACTTTAACTAAGGTAAAGAGTAACTCTTCTCTTGGTGCACCATGTCTCTATACCTTTTCCAACTAGATTATGTCATTTGCTTACACGGTAATGGTTCTTTATCTTCTTGTTTTAAAATGATTAAGATGAATCTTCCATCCACATTGTTTCCTTCCATCGATCTTGCATACATTGAGGATAAATACTCAGACTTATCGCGAAAAAGACTCTTTAGTGCTTGGTCTTCCACAAAGGCCCCCAAAGTCAAGCATGACATCCCTGATCCACCCTATACATATAATGACACTAAGGTTGGGTTCAGCTATACCGTTTCTTGTTAAGACTTTCGATGTTTTATTATGCAATGATGGAACTTTTAGAGGTGTTGCAGATATGGGTTCCTACTAATCCCCGTGGTGCTGAGAGGCTACCTCCAGATATAGTTACCCCTGAATCAGATTTATATCTCCGTCGATTGTGGGGTGACCCTAATGAGGTTGGATCTACTGGCTCTTGTATTATATCAGTATGGCTTCAAGACCATGTTAACATTTTGATTGGTATGGCATGTAGGATTTGAAAACCAAGCAGCGGTATCTAGTAACATTTACGGTTGGTTATGGTCAAAGGAAAAACATAGACGCTGCGTTGAAGAAGGTATCGTTCCTCCTTTTATAATCTCCTTCTTCTTTTGTCATTGCTTAACTTTTGAATCTCTCAGTTCTCAGATAACTTCACTATAATGCTGTTTCACTACGATGGCCGGGCCAGTGAATGGGAAGAGTTTGAATGGTCCAAGCGAGCCATTCATGTGAGCATTAGGAAACAAACAAAATGGTTAGCGAGCTAACTTTGTAACTAGCAATACCATTCTTCTTCCTAATAATAGTTTCTATGTACTGATATATTCACTTGACCTGAAGGTGGTACGCCAAGCGGTTTCTTCATCCGGACATAGTTGCTCCCTATGATTACATCTTCATATGGGACGAGGATCTTGGCGTGGAACACTTTGATTCAGAGAAGTATGTTTTTGAAGCTTTGACTTCTTTCTAATGGTTGTTTTTAGGTTATTAAATTTTAAATTATATGATAGATATCTGGCGGTGGTGAAAAAACATGGTTTGGAGATCTCACAGCCTGGTTTAGAGCCATATGAAGGTCTCACATGGGAGATGACAAAGAAAAGAGACGACACTGAAGTCCACAAGTGAGGATGATATATACATAATAAAGTTCCTAATTTCTTTCCTTACCATTGCAATGATCATATTCAACGGCTTTGCATTTTCTTGCAGGCATGCTGAGGAGAGGAATGGGTGGTGCAGTGATCCAAATCTACCTCCTTGTGCAGCGTATGCTACTTTATATATCTATCAATATAACTTCCTTTAGTATTTCACAGGCTATTAACTTAGCAAGATTGATTTGCATAGAGAATGGATATCTTAGTCGTTCATGGTATGTAAATGACATTCAGATTCGTTGAGATTATGGCTCCTGTGTTCTCCCGTAAAGCATGGCGATGTGTGTGGCATATGATTCAGGTATGATAAAAGAACCTAACTCCGAGTCCTCTTTGTTTCTCTTCAGCAAAATTCTAATAGTACCTTGTAAACGCAGAACGATTTAATTCATGGATGGGGTCTAGATTTTGCGGTTCGAAAATGCGTTCAGGTATGCAACTTCACTTCCTTTAGACACACACTTATATCCACAGTTAGATATCTCTGTCATGGATTCTATACCCACTTATTGTATATATAAGCTTTCATTAATCTTGCAATTAACAGAACGCGCACGAGAAAATTGGAGTGGTAGATGCTCAATGGATTATTCATCAAGGTGTTCCATCACTCGGGAACCAAGTATGTTCTCGAATCCCTCTTTTGTTTTATGGTTTTCTAAACTAAGCTTTTACATTTTCCGGGCTGGTTTTAGAAACTGTATAACACAGTTACTCCACTGTATAAATCATGTAGTCACATTTCTCAATGTCAAAAACCGATAGTATAGAAGTTCAAAATTGTATATAGTTCTTGATGTGGTTGGGGACTTCCCAGTCATTCAGTAGAAAGATGTAGTAATCATTATCTATTTGCAGCATTAGCTGAGTGATGTAAAATGCATTGAACAGAGCTGTTAACATTTGCCCATTTTTTCTTGGTGAATCTAAAATTTGACAGGGACAACAAGAGCAAGGGAAACAACCATGGGAAGGGGTAAGATATCCATGCAAGATTCTATCGTGTTTTAAGATATAACAAAAACTCTTCCCGACTGTTTTTATCTGTTATCTCTCAGGTGAGGGAGAGGTGCAGAAGAGAGTGGACGATGTTCCAAGACAGATTGGATAATGCAGAGAAAGCTTATTTTGAAGCATCTGCTCACAACAAAGCTTCTTCTTCACGACCTCACCGGTAACCCAAAAACAAAAACTGTCTCTCTCTCTCTCTGAGTTCCACTCCGTTTTTGTGTTTTGTGTAAAGAGAGCAGTCTCTTTTGGTTCTGTCTGCTAACGAAATATTCTAAGCAGTCATTAACTTTATATCTTTTGTTAAATCATAATATTGTATGAGAATTCTGGAGGAAAATATAAATAAAACAATTTTTTTTCTTTAACTTATATCATTTGGATCAAGTTTATTATGAAAAAGATCAAACAACTTCTTCATGAGTTTCAGGCTCGAACTAACTACCACATCTTCAAGGTTTGGGTTCTAGTGCCCAATAAAACTTGACTGAAAATAAAAGAATGGAGTTGGAAGTTAGCTAAAAATCAACAGAAAACACCATTTGAGAACATGAAAGTTTGTGATAAGATATCATGCTAGAGCCAGAGCTGCATGAAGTACACAGAGTCGTACGTCCAGGTCTTCTTCAATATCATTGTAATCGGTCAAGATAATAACTAACGCTGGCATATAATATCAAAAGGGCGTTTGGTCTAGTGGTATGATTCTCGCTTAGGGTGCGAGAGGTCCCGAGTTCAATTCTCGGAACGCCCCCAGTTTTTTTTTTTTTTTTGCCACCGTTAAAATATGGTAATAGTAGGCTTTATTGTGGGCCTCAGGTATAAGCCCAAATTTATTTTATGATATCACGAGTATGGTGAGCTGTAAAACATTTCTATTTGCAGATCAAAACCAAATCCAACAGTCCCTCTTCACTGCGCGATGGAAGGATACGAAGATTGGGAACTCTGCAACGACGATGGCTTCGTGTACAAGCGAGATAAGCGAACCTCTCTCTCGGACCCTGGACAAACATCCAATCCGGAGCTAGATCCCGCCGTAGATGAGAGAAATCGAAGGATGCGTAAGAAGAGAACACTCGTGAAGCTCAAAAGAAAGTACCAGAGTGAGATCGAGCAGTGGGAGGTTCTGTCGAGCAGCTTCAATGCTATGCAAGAGAAAGCTTCTCGATTTCAAACTACGCAGGAGCGAGAAGAGAGGTTTTACGCGGACGAAGCGACGTCGTTTCGGGAAAATGGTTCCGCGTCTATTTTCCTCGACGAACTTCTCTCTATGGTAATTAGGGTTTTTTTTGTTTCTTAAAAATGAAATGTTGGTTATGGTTTGTACATGTTTGAGAATTTTCAGGCGGAAGGACAAGAAGAGATGATCAATGATGTCTCAAACCTGTGCGAAGTTGCAGAAAACATACGTAGAGTTGAAGAAGAAGAAGAAACGAAGCAGACATTATTTGATCTTGATGTTTGGAGTTCACCGACAAATCTAATGGTGTCTCTTTGTGCTGATTAAAACCCTAGATTCTACTCTGGTCGGTCCATAGTGCATTGACAATACGTATAGTGCATTGACAATCTCACTTTTACAAAAGAAAGTTTTGGCTGAAAAATACAGATCTCTCATTGCAAAACAGAACCTGATGCAGGAGCTGAATCATCACAAACCGAAGCCTAACAACAGAGAATATCAGCTTTCAATATTCAGACCAGAGTTGTAACATCTTTCAGTTCTCATTTAATAATCAGAAACCAAGGATGACAATATACAAACATCAGAAACTCTGATCTTATGTTTCTAATCACTATCCCAATCCTCATCCCTTTGTTTCCCACTCTTGGTCTTAGAATTGTTGATACCATCTCTTCAACTATTATTGTTACTGAATCTTGGTTGTTTAAATGCCGGTATTGTCCTGTTTTCATCTTCATCACTGCTCGAAATATAATTAGCTGGTGCATCTTCTTCATCTCCTGAATCCCACATTGTGTTATCAAGATCACTCAACACATCTTCGTCCCTCCTCACTCGAGGGTCAGGACCTCTTCTCACAAAATCATGTCCCTGCCTTCTTGTATTTGATGATCTTGCCCTATCAAATCTCTTTGGGATTTCATCATCCTCAGAATCCAATTGATCACTATCATTATCATCATCGTCATCACTGTCGTTGGATCTCCTCTGGCTACGTGTATCTCTTTCATTTCTTGTAAATCCATGACTTGAGTCTCCATAACTACGCATACCAGGTCCTCTGTTTCTTCCTGCAAACTCCTCTCGGTTCCAATACCTTATTCTACCAGATTCTTCTTGCTCCGCAGCTTCCTCTTCCTCCCACTCCTTATCTGCTGCGTCTTCTATCTCAGCTATGAATCTGTCTAACTCCTCCTGGTCACTATCTTCACCAGCCAGTTCTGATCCTTCTGTATTTACCACACTACTTCCTCCCTCTGATTGTTTATCTCCATGGAAGACATACGGGCTTCCTTCTTTTTTGTCAATTGCATTGAAGAACGTTGATGCCACTCTCTGGATGCTAGCCATTGCAACCGGATCTTCAGGGCTAACACCCATTCTCCTTAGCTGCTGTTCTGTTTTCTTGATGTTCAGCTTCTGTGATTCAATTGCTTGTTCAAATCTCGCTTTAAATAAAGCCTGCAAAGCAGAGAGACTTGTTCATACCATACCACTACAAACTAATAGTTGAGGAAGCAACACAACAATGATCATCTGAGCTAATGATTTGGTTTGCACATTGTCATACCTAGGCCTGAGCACATCTATCCTGAACCGAAGAGGCGAACCGAACCGAAAATGAGGTTTGGTTTAGATCCTTCTAAATACCCGAACAGATCCTATTTTCCTAGAACCAAAAAATCGAAAACCCACCTAACCTATACCCGAAATGCCCAAGCCTATTCATACCATACTGCTTTACCTTTCGTTTTGTAAGGGTGTTGACAGGGATCAGGTTCTTAGGCTGCCTGTAGTTTCTACCACGGAACATAATAATAGTTTTGACATTATGTATGTTTATAACCACCCCACCGCTCAGTCTTGCTATCATGGTGGCCATCTCTTTTATGTTTTCCTTTGGAAAGTTATCGCAACAAACTTGCACGTCTCATGAAACTTCCGGTGCATATGCATATTTTGGACCACTCCTCCAAAGACGACATAGTTTTTGTTCTTGAAACCTATTTTCTTGACGGTTGAATCTGCTCGGGTGTGAAAAGCTCCGGATCATGTACTGGGGATGGCAGCTCAGGAAGATCGTATTTCTTGAGCTTTTGCAATAGAAGCGCAACTTTCTTCTTTGCCTGCATCATATACAACACACAATGAGAAACAATCAACTCTATATAGATAGAAAAACATTCAAAGTTCCTGCAGGAACAACACTTTAACTTATACAACACATAAGAACACTTCGAGAAAAGCAAATAAGAAACATCAGCAATTCAACTCCATGTCGACAGAATAACATTGGAAGTTCCTACAGGAACAACACTTTATCTCATCACTATCTCAACCTATTCACAGTAAGCAAAACCACACATAAAGACTCAAACTTGAACAAATACGAATGCTAGTATTGATCAATCACAATATGGTCAAAAGGCAAAAGACTTAGTGAAAGATATAATACCCATTGTAAATAAGTCTTTCTTCATCAGTCATGAGTTTCTTCTTCAACTTTTTAGCTCTCCTAACGTCTTACCAGACTCTTTACGCATCCTACTCTCCACTTTACTCCTCATGCTCCTTCCTCTCGATGTAGACATAGCTCGAGACCATCCCTTGAAGACTTGATGCATCCACGGCGGAAATGAAGTGGAATTTCCTTCACTGGAGTAACAGGATCCGATGACAAAACCAGATTCCTTCAATATCAAAATCCAAAAACCCAATAAGAAAAACCAATCATTGGGCATAAAGATGTAAACTTTGGGGTGTTTAAAAGAATTTGGGTGATGGGTATTCGAGTAAATCTCGATTGAAATAGAGAAAATGGGATTAGTGTTTGAAATATGAAATTACCTGGAGGAATCAGAGGGAAGGAGAGACGATAAGGACCCTTTACAAGTCCTCGAGCAATGTCTCGAGAGACTCCTCGTCACGAACATTTGGCTCTTATGCCAGTGAACCTAGTAGCAGAAGGAGAACTGGGGAAAGCGAATTCGAACAAGAGCTCGCCGTAATGGGGGATAAGGGTTTCAGAAGACGATCCCAAACATTTAAGATTTATAGAATTTAAATCTATTTCATAGCAACAGAGTCGTTGTAGTATAGTGGTAAGTATTCCCGCCTGTCACGCGGGTGACCCGGGTTCGATCCCCGGCAACGGCGTAATCTTTTTTTTTGGCGGCGAAACAGTGGGAAAGGTAACGGAGGAGCATTTGAATGATCTCCAGTGTAGTAGAGATGACTCAAGACAAGAGTGTTCAATCTAATTGGTCTGTATTCCTTAATTGTTTTTTTCTAGATTTGTTGAAAATCAAATTAAGACAAACTAATAGCACACAAAGTTTTTAGATTATAGAATCTATTCAAAGTTTACAGTCAAAGCTAAGTGAAACAAAAGAGTCTTGATGTAATACATATCGTTTTTTACATTAACAGCGTCGTATAAAAACAGTCTCCAAATCCGAAGGAGTCACAAAGTACTCTAAAACCGAATTGCTCCGACACTTCAACGCCGGTCGGCGTTTCCTTGGCGCCGGCGGACATCTCAATATCTTCGCTTCTTTCGCTGTGGGCGTGATGCAGCACCCTTCATCTTCAACCTCTGTTTCTCTCTCGGGCTTTCTCAGTTTCGTCTTAACCGGTTTCAGCGAAGCCCGTATAGAGATTTCAGCGATGACCCATTGTTCACCATCGGTGTTTAATCCTCTACCGACTTGAGATTTCTTCGAAGATCCCATTTTTTTTTATTATTAGTTCCGACAAGTAGAGAGGGTACGGGGAAGAGAGGAATAAGTGAAAAGTCTGCGAAAGATTCTTACTTTTAAAGACACACGCCTTTGAAAAATTTGCTTTGCTTCCCCAGGAATTTTAAGACAAGGAAGCTTTCAGAGGAAGCAGAGGAAAGGGCAAAATCGGAAATTTAAAAAGAGTGTGTACATTATGGCGCCATGGTGTTGGTTATCTTAGCTCACAACGGTTCTTTTTCCCGCCACTCATTGCGTAGTCCTATTAATGGGCCAACATTTAAAGCCTTATGATGACATTTAATGGGCTTTAGTAATTTATTGGGCTTTCTCTGTTCTATGAATTTAACGCAAAACATTTTGAGTTTTTTTGTTGGGGGGGAAAATTAATTTTCCCGCGGGAAAAGAGAGACTACACATTTTAAAACATTTCCCCGGTGAAAATCTTCATTAGCACACTTCTCTGCCGCTTCTCTCTTCTCCGATTCGATTTGCAGAGAAGCTCCGATGGAAAACTCCAGATCTAGATCCTTCTTCGTCGACATCGGACTAAGAGAGCTCAACGGATTCCGAGGTAGTGTATATCCACACGTTTTACATATCTTTGCAGCTCTTGATTTCACGGGTTTCAGATTTCTGATTGTTCTGATTAGACATTTACTTTTATTTCAGTAAGGAAGCGACCGTTCTTCGTCGATTCCGAGCTGGTTTGCAGAGAAATAGCTGGCGTGGCTATCGAACACGACGGTGATCGGACTCCTCCGTTGGCCGTTTCGTTCTGTAAGGTCTGGTTCAGTCGATTGTTAATGTAATTCAAACCCTAGATCCAATCTCAACGCTCGATTAAATCTTGTGATTTTGTTAAATTTACATCAATTATGGTCGCTTGTGATTAGAATTAACGATTAGGTTAAACATACAGGGTAACCCGAAGTCTCAGTTATTCGCGGTGTCAGATGAAGAAGGCCATGTGAGCTTGTTTAATTCGAATCACAAGTTTACCTCTTCTGCAACTCACCAAGAGAATACAAGTATCGTCTGATAAACCCTAATTTTTATTCTGGGTTGCTAAATTGAATACTGAGTTTTGTTTCTTTATGATGTGTAGGGAATGCAAGATGTAGTGATTGGATTGCTCATTATAATGCAGTATTCGACATTTCTTGGATCAAGGTGCGCCATTTGCTCAGCATTGAGCTATATTCATGGATCTTTTCTGGAGTTAAGAGAAGCTTATTTAATGTGAATTTTGTTTCAATTGTTTTTGTAGGGAGATAGTAGCCTTCTCACTGCTTCTGGTGATCACACTGTAAGTAGTGACTCAAAACTATCAGTTAACATGTTTTTTGAGAACAACAGAGGTTAAGATATGGTTCTTTATTTTTATGTGAGTGCAGATTAAAGTATGGGATGTTGAGGAGAATAAGTGTACTGGAGTTCTTATAGGACATACAGGAACTGTTAAATCAATGTGCTCACATCCAACAGATTCCGGTTTGTTTCTTGCAAATGTTTCTTCTCTGTGTTAATAATTGATGTTGTTTTTTCATCAAGATAGGTATTTTCTTGCTGTGTGCAGATCTTCTTGTCTCTGGCTCCAGAGATGGGTGTTTTGCGTTATGGGATTTAAGATGTAAAAGTAGCTCTCATAAAGAAGAGTTTTGCATCAAGTAAGCCCTTCTGTCTAAACTTAGTTGTCAAGATCTTTCTCCGCTTCATTCTTTTCCTTCAAACCGTATTGATAGTTGTTCTGGCCTTTACACAGCTATACTGGTATGGTTAAAGGAGCTCATCTGTCTCCTCTTTCAAAACGAACCAGACGTAGCAAGGTTTTACTCCTGCACATTCGTGACGTTTCCCTATATACTTATCCTATCTTCTCCGCTTATGGCATCGTGTTTTCAGGCTGCTTCATCAAGCATTACCTCTGTGCTTTATCTCAAGGACGAGATCACAATTGCTACTGCTGGAGCACCAGATAGGTACTTGCACTGATTTCATGTAAAGGGTATTGCTACTCCATAGAGCTTATATCTATGTTGTTTACATCCTTTTGCCTTTTCTCTTCCTTTCTCTTAGCGCCTTGAAATTTTGGGATACTAGAAAGCTAAAAGTTCCTTTTGCTCAAGCATCTCCACAGTCAGACTCAACAAACACTAAGGTAACCTAAGCTTCCTATTCCTAAACGGTTCCAATGGAAACAAGATTAATCTGGAACATGTTTATTTTGTTTTTTGGTGAGTCTAGGAAAAGAGAGCACATGGTATAGTATCATTGTCCCAGGACTCAAGTGGAACCTTACTCACAGCGTCATGCAAGGACAACAGGTTTGAATTTTAATATTTACACTTGTAAACTTTTCATAGCATATTGCCCTGCACTATGAGAAAAGTCCTTGTTAAAACATCCAACTCTAATCAAACATGTTATCTCCTTTTCAATAATCTGTTACAGAATCTATCTGTACAACATACTGCAGCTTGACAAAGGACCTGTACAATCTTTCTCTGGTTGCAGAATAGATTCTTTTTTCGTAAGGGTAATAATGCCTTGTCCACAATTTTCCCTTCAATCAGACAGCAGCTTTGGTTTTGTAGCATTTTTTCACCCGCTCTTGCTCTGCAGACAATGATTAGTCCTGATGGTGAATACATTTTGAGCGGTTCAAGCGACGGTAACGCTTACATATGGCAGGTTTGTATTCTATGTCACTTAGTTTGACATTTTTTTATAATAAATCAATGATTCAAGAGCTATCTATGCTTAAAGAACCTCTACAATTACAGGTCAATAAGCCTCAAGTGGATCCTACAATCTTGAAAGGTCATGACTCTGAAGTAACAGCAGTAGATTGGTAACTCCACTTCTCCAAGTCTTTTATACTTACCTCCCCATTCGATGAAAATATTAACTAAATCTCCTGTGCAGGTCTCCATCAGAGATTGGGAAGGTAGCAACAGCGTCAGATGATTTCACGGTAACAAAAAACATTCTACATGTCGATAAAGCAAAACAGTTATGTTTTGTTTTTCTCCCTTTGCTAACTTCTTCCTCTGTTCTTAATCAGGTAAGATTGTGGAACATAGAGAACAACCTTTGCACAACCGCAAACGCATCAAGAGTTAAACGCAGAGTAACTGCATTGTCAAATACTGAAGCAGCCAAAGAGAGAATTGAGATGAACAGAGAACCTGAGAGTCCCCAAAGCATTCATCAGATGATGGTGATAACAATAATGATAATCAGTCAATGCCTATCATCAGAACTCCAGAGACTCAGAAGAAGAAAACATCATTCATCATTCATCATCGACATCAATGTCATTATCAGCCTCAGAGGAAGACAGAACATGCGAGACAACACCAGAAACAGCGGTTGACAGTCCATCGTCTGTCCTAAACCTTCCTTCCTCCGTCAAAAGGCGAACCATTAGAGATTATTTTCTTGTCACTCCCTAAACTGCGGGAGAAACTTTTCCCCTTTTTTTCTGTCAAAAATAATATTAGTGTACAGAATTTTGTAATATTTATCAAATGATTCAAATCCAGTTTATAACATAATGTTTTTAAAGAAATATTTTCGACATTTGTTATTAATTATCAGAAAAATGATTGCTCTTGGAAGACCATTATATTATCTTCTTTAGAGTCGTTATTTTTTAGTTGAAATTAAACGCTAAATCTAGTGCTAAATTTAGTGCAAAATCCTTTAAACTTTGACAATTACACTATGATGCTTCCACTAAATGAAAAAAATAAAACATAACTGATTTGCATTTTATTCCTCTTATCTAGAGGTTTTCATCCCAAACAAACCAAAACAAATGAATGGACAACAAAACTATTGAAACTCAACATTACCCTTATATTCTTAGCTATATTTGTTAAATTTGAATTTGATATAAAATTTTAACTTAAAATTAATTGGTGATAAGTGAATTGATCCTAACATTTTATATATTATTCATGTTCCAGTTATCGCGATGTAGAAACATATTTTCTCACATTCTCCATCGAGATAATGGTTCTTATAATCACTAATTTAAAATTCAGTTTAGTCAAACTCTCAGACTTTTGGGTCATGTCGGTTTAGGATCGATCAGACATCTTATGATGGGTTGGATTGATTTAAGTTTAGTTGGACATGGTGTCTTCGGATTTTGATATCATGTGAAATTCGAATTTGGTATGAACTTTCAATTTAAAATTAATTAGTGATAAATAAATTGTCTATAATTATTTATATATTATTCATGTCCAAGTAAACCTCCGGAAGTGGGAGCTTAGATTCTCATAATATCTCTTTTTAAAGAAAGATGTATAAAATTGAATTGTAAATATAAGATTGGACACCACTAGATTGGGTTCAATGTATATATAAAATGATGTTATACGAAAAAAGATACATTAATAAAATAAAATTTGATCAAATAATTGTGCATATCTAATGATTGTTGGCCACATGCATACTATTACTAACACTTGACTTGCAATAATTCCGTGGCCGTCGACATTTTTCCTCGTTATACATTTCTTCAACAACCATTCCACAAAGTCCCAACCCATGATTACTAAATCCTAAGTACGTTTGGTTTAAGGGGTCATACGATTCTTGCAATCAAACTAGATATAAATTATACTCAAAAGTAGCCCCAACTATAATAGGATTCATTCTGATTTTTTTTGTTCGTATCATATCTTATACACTTATCAACTACAATAGTTTTGTTATCATTATTTTTCTTATAACAACAATCAAATTAGGTTAAGATATTGTTAGCTTTCATTTCAAAACATGTATTTAATTTCGACAAAGTCAAAGTAGTACCAGTTTAACTTTCATTATAGTTATATGATATGCTAAACATTTAAACATTTTTTTGCTAAGAACATTTAAACTTTTTTTTTGTAATACTCTAAGAACATTTAAACATTTTGTATTTCTTGGGCATAATACTTATACTAGACTATGTACCAATATATTTTGTTGCTAGAAAGAAAAAGCAAGGTCAGAACCGAGCAAGAAACTACTTATCCCAGTTGTTCAACTGATAAGTAAACCTTACCGACTTTTAGGTGCATGCATATACATTGGCCTCTTCTTCTTCTTCTTTTGGCTTTTTTTGTTTGGTCGACCCACATTGGCTTATTTATATATACGATCATTTGCATCCACCATATGGTACACGTCTATTCAAGTGCTTCATTCTTTGGGCTTTACTTTTTCATTTTTGGCTTTTCTTTCAGTTTCATATTTTTCTACACTTTCTTGCTGAACATTTGACATATATATGCATACCTGTATACACTGAAATCTAATGAGGAAATTAAATACGTAAAGTTCGCTATAAATAATATATGCGTTAAGTAATGGTTGCCAATGATTGACTATCTCATCTAATCATTGGTATAATCTACGCACATGCTACCAAATATTGCACTTCTGGTATTTGGTATATATATATATATATATATGTGAGCGTTTATGGAAACAATAATGCATTGATATAAAATACTAATCATCTTTGTTTGTTAAAGCACTTTGGGTTTAAAGGATACAAAATAGTTATTTGACTTATTTAAAAGAGTAAAGTTAAAAATGATACAAAAAAAATTATTTGATTTTAGTAAAACAAAAAAGACTACTTTTGTTCGGTAAATCTCATAGTCTTTACTTTGTTGGTTCATTTGTTTAGAGACATAAGTTCGATAGCTTAGTGATACATAAAAATTGAAAGAAATATCGATAAAACAGTAAATTGGTGACTTTTTATTCTATGATTATATATTTGTCTTTATAGTTTTGTACCTTGATACTAAAATCTTTTTGACCAAAAAAAAAGATACTAAAATCTTATGATATAAAGAAGTAATTTAATGATGTTTATGTAAAATCTAAGATTATACTAATTTTAACAATAATTTAAATGATTATTGCCGGGTTATATATAAGAAAATAAGCACTATATACACCTTGCTTGTGTCTAAGCATGGGTTGCAACCATTAGGGTATGCCAAAATTTGAGTGAACACAACATTCAACTAATTTATTATTAAAAAATTTAAAAGATCATTATCTTTCAGAAATATGAACAGTAAAATCAGGAGGGGTTATATGTTAACAGTTAAATTCAATTAAACAAAATGCCAGTACACATGCCGGATTTGCTCAGATTCTTAACAGTTCTGATGTCTTTGTAACTTTGTAACCCAAAGTTATAAATTATAAAAATATATTAAATGGAGTAAAATTGTCCACGGTTCGGAGTTATTCCATTTTAGTTCACTATTTTAGGTCCTCAATCAATTGAGGCCAATTTGTCTTTTTGCAATCTCGTTATATTCATCTTGTTTCTCGCTCATACCACCAAAAAGCCTTTTTCCCCTCTCTCTCTTTCTCTCTCTAACTTTCCCCTTAGAGACTCCTCTTTCTCTCCAACTAGGGCTTCTTCGCAGATACAACAAAAAAAATACAATCATTGATTTGAAAATCTTCTTGAAATATTTTAATCTCCTCTTCTTATAGTTAAGACACAAGAGAGAACACAAAGACGATCAAAACATTCTGAGTAGATATCTCGGGGAACTTTCTCATGTTGCCTCATTAAAAGGTAACACCAAAAGTATTTTCATATTCTACTCACACATACTTGCATATTGTATATAGATTGTACTTTTATGTTGATTTGGTATACAATATTAGAGAGTTTAGATCATGGTAATTTGGTCACTGATCTTGAAATTCCAAGTTATAATTGAACGTGTAGTCTATAGATTTCATGATTTCTTATATATACTGTAGGTTTCCATTCTCAAACACTAAACCCTTAAGTATATAATAAAGCAAATCAATTAGGTTGTAGATTCAAGAAATTAAGCCAATCTATGTTGTATGGATGTGGAGAGATCTCAGAGTCAAAGAGACAGAGAGTGTTGTGAGGATAAAATCAAGAAAAGCTGCTAAACTACACGCCAAGAACAAAAATGTATGGCAAGAGTGTTTTTATGTTCAAATTAAAGAAAGTGATTAATCAAAAAATTCTAAGAACTTTTTATTTTTAATTTTACGTTGTTTTTACCAAATTTTGTGGTTCACAAATACTCATGTTAATTTCAAACAAAAGCCATGTTATTTTCAACAACAAAATGTCTAGTAGTACATGATAGGAAAAATGTACATATATTAATCTTACAAGTGAATTTAAGGTCATGTATGTGAGAACAAAATTTTTCTTATTTATAAAAGTACATGATCCCGTCAGATTTAACCAACCAAATATTCTAGAACGTACAACCAGTCTAAGTTACATTCAATTTGAATTTAATATAGCAACAGCCATTTTCTTCATATAGCCTATGGATATCAAATGGAGGTTTAAATGTTTTAGACAACTGATTCTATAACTTTCATAATCATATTGGATACTAGATTCACCAATACACATGGATTTAACATTTGTGCGTATATATGTAGTTATGTTTGGTATTATACGTTGGCTTTGGTGTCCCAAAATAATATGTAGAAGTAATATTATAAAGTAACATCTAGGATCTCTGTATAGATAGTTGCTTGAGATGTTTTCAAATAAGGATTTAATTGGTAACAGCATTCCAACGCAGCAAGAACACAGAGAGTAATGAATTTTGGGGATAAAGACTAAGAGGATCATATGTCCTGTAACCAATTATATTGATGATGAGACAACTATCCCTAGTTACCTTTCTTACTAATAATAATGAATTTTAGGGCAAAAATACTAATAACCTCTTATGTTTTATAACCAATTATACCGATGATGAGATAATATGCTAGTTACAAACACAAATTGAAAATAAATTTTCGAAAATCTATCAATGTTTGTAATTTGTGTGTAGACACATAGGCATTGTGTAAAAGATATGGAAGTATACAAGAAGATTATTTTAAAGAATTACAATATCTTTGTGGTTCAAGATTCATTATATCAATCTTGTGAACGTGATTACATAGATTTTTTTAGTTTTCATAATTTCATTTCTGAAACTGAAAATGCAGGGGACATATAACCAAAAAATGTCATCGTCATCGTATTCGAACTACACAAACTCACCGTGCGCAGCATGCAAGTTCCTACGAAGGAAGTGCACGTCACACTGCGTATTCGCACCATACTTTCCACCAGAGGAACCTTTAAAGTTTGCCAACGTCCACCGGATATTCGGAGCAAGCAACGTGAGCAAGATCCTCCAAGAAGTGGCTCCGCATCAACGTGAAGATGCGGTGAACTCGCTGGCTTACGAGGCCGAGGCACGGCTAAAAGATCCAGTGTATGGCTGCGTTGGGGCCATCTCGGTGCTTCAAAGAGAGGTCTTGAGGTTGCAAAGGGAGCTTGAGGAGACTAATGCTGATCTCATGAGGTACGCTAGCTATCTTGGCGGTGAAACGATGTCGGTTTATGGTGGACGGAGAGGTTGACTGGTCAATGGGAGTTGATTAGCAGCGGAGAAGTATAAAGACAGAGAGTGGATGGTTGATGTGGTGGAAGTGATGAGGATATATCTTCGTATGTATGTGTATGTAAATGTTTATGTATGTGAACATATATATATATATATATATAAATACTTATGCGATGTGTAATTTAAATTGCATTTTCTTTCAAAAATAAATAAATTTAAATTGTATTTTTATTTTAAATGGGAGGTCAAAGGATTTTTCTGAATACGATGAAAGGAAATAACTAACTGATGTATGTGCTTGTGTTGGGTGCTTAACTATAAGAAGATGGTAAAACTAGTTTTTAGTGACAAACAAACAAAAATACTTTTTTTTTATTTGCTTCTCCCTTGTTAAGAAATTACTAATCAAAGTTTCTTATTCTGCTAACAATGAGATTATTTAATTGGTTTAAATAGTTTTGGTAGAACTTAGCTAGCACTTTTAGCAAAGTATTTACCATGGATTCATAGTTTTAGATTGGATGTGTGTGTGTAAATGTCAACGAAGCAATATTAATATTTTATGATATTTAAAAGCATATAGTATTTTTAATGTCGATATTTTTGAAAAGACTCACGGGAAAGTAAGCTAATAATTAGTTGTTTGATTACACACGCTACTCACTGGCCAGAAACATCAGTTGCTAATATTCTAAGTTAGTCGAGTGATTATATAAATTTTGTCGACATGAAAAAAAAATTAAAATAAATAATCAATTGCCGAAAACATGAAGTTTACTGCCTTTATATAAAGCATATCTTCATAGGGAATCTCTTTTTTTAAAGGCAGTCCATTTTTATTCATGTCATTTGGCGGCGACCTAACAACCATATTCACATACAAATCAACTCACCAAGAAGGAAAGAACCCACTACTAGTTCTCCTTTTTGGATAAATTACGATTGATGATCATCTAAAAATAAAAAGTAAAGACGGAGTATAATATCCAAAAAACCATTAAACCACACGTTTAGATATTCATGTTAAGTATAAAAAGTGTCTAGTTTTGTAAAAAATTCCAATTTTATGCGAAAACATTATCAGAAATTTTAAAAAAAATTATAAGGTGAAAATGTTTCATAACAGAATATATTATCTATATAGATTTCTAGTATAAAGAAAAATTGTTTTAATGAATGATTTAAATACTCATCTCTATCCCTTTCATATTATTCAGTTAATATTTTCTTTAAAATGATAATTAAGATTTAATTATTATCAATAAAATAATAATTAATATGTTTCTCAAACGGCAATAATCTATTTTTTTAACTCACTGTTTTTTTCTTCTTACAGCTTTATCAATTCGTTGCATAGACACAGTTTAACTATCTACGTTGCGAAAAACTTCCACGCTTGGATTTACATGTCGACTTGAGGACAAATGGATTTGAAGATTATGTTCCGACACAAGTCAGCTTCAAAAACAGTAACTAAAGGTAGCTATCATCATTTCATTTTAACCTTTTTTATTTATTAGAACAACATCTTATTTTTTACACTATCACTGTCTACTGCAGAAATATGATTGTTTTGCCATGTGATTATGTCATCTCATATTGTACACATCTCTAGACTTTTCCTCAATTATTCCCTTCCATCTTGTTCATTCTCCCTGATCAGTTCTCTATACTTTTTCTTTGTTTTGATAATTTATAAAATGATAACAAACGTTTACATTTTGGAAAAAGTTTACACCATATGAAATTTCAAAGGCACAAAATGTAATCTATAATTAAATTACTGTCATGGGTTCACACCATGAAACTTTTCTATATTCAAAAGCTGGACTTGATGACCATATAAAAACTACTAATGTCCATGTTCCAAAAAAACTTACTGTTTTAGTACTTGCGATTTGAGCCATAAACCTAATGTTTGAGATCAGTCTCATCGTTAGAAAGGCGAAGAGCTCACAAAAGAAAAACGTACAATGGGCCATACATGGGCCCAATTGTGGAACATGAGAAGAGAGAAGTTTGTCATCTTATTATCAAGTAGCAGTGGACCACCACTAAACCGCCCAATAACAGAAACAAATGAAAAAGCCTTGTTCTATGGACGACGTCGTTTTCTCTGATTAGACAACTGTAAGTACTACTACTAACTAAGACCATGATTATCCATATATCTTAGGAGGGTCTTTAAGGAAGGGGATCCACAAAAAACTAAGATATATCTCTAAAAAACTCTTAATTAAAAGTTGTATCTTGTACTGTTCACGGGCCCTACTGACACGTGGCAGCCCGTGATTGGTTCTTTTCTAATTTTTTCTAAAAAAAAAAAAAAAAAATCAGAAAAAAAAGAGTTAAGATACATGTGAGGTATCTATCCATAATCATGCCCTAAGGCCATCATTAACCAAGGAACCCAAATGGAGTTCATATTTTTTTTTCTTTTTTGCTAATTAAAAAAAGTAAAAAAAAAAAACGAACTAATTACGGGCCGCCATGTGTTAGTAGAGCCCGCAAACAGTGTAAGAAATCCTCTAAAAACGGTTTTTATTTAGGAGTTTAAAGAAGCGGTTCTTGCACTGTTCGCGGGCCCCACTGACGCGTGGGGTCCGTAAACAGTGCAAGAACCATCTCCTAAAATCCCTAATTAAGAACCTGTTTTTGAGGGTTTCTTGCACTGTTCGCGGGTCCTACTGACACGTGGCGGCCCGCGATTGGTTTATTTTAAATTTAGTTTTTTTTTTTTTTTGCTGTTTAAAAAAAAAGAAAAAAAGAATTTAAAAACAAACCAATCACGGGCCGCCACATGTCAGTAGGACCCACAAACAGTGTAAAAAACTCTCTAAAACTGGTTTTTATTTGGTAGTTTTTAAAAGCGGTTCTTGCACTGTTTATGGGTCCCACATGTCAGTGGGACCCGCGAACAGTGCAAGAAACCCTCCTAAGAAACCCGGATAATCATGCTCTAAGAGCATGATTAATAGGGTCTTTTAAGAAGGGTTCTTGCACTGTTCGCGGACCCCACTGATATGTGGGGCTCATAAACAGTGCAAGAACCGCTTTTTAAAATTTCTAAATAAAAATTGTTTTTGGAGAGTTTTTTACACTGTTTGCAGGTCTCATTGTCACGTGGCACCCGTAATTAGTTTGTTTTCAATTTTTTTTTTTAAATCACAAAAAAAAAATAGAAACTCCTAAGTGGGATTCTTAATCATGCTCTAAAGCCACTGTGCCACCATAATGTGCTCGTGTTACAACAGCGATCAAACCAATTCTGGTCTTAAACACAACTGACAATTATTATATAAGCTCGTTTAGGTTGAATTCTCAAGGTATTCAATTTTTTGTAGAAGTAATTAATATCATGGATCATCGTGGTCACACAGCTCACCCTAGTAACTAAGCCGGCCCCGATTGTTTTTTCTGCTACATCATCCATGTTACAGGCTGGCGACGCAAACTACTACTAATAGAATCGTTGATTATATTGTCTGCGGCTACGCTTAAACATAAATAAATGTTTAATAATTAATAGTAAGATATAACTGTAGTTTGTACTTGATTAACCTTACGATTATATATAACATTTTAAATTATTCTTTTAGCGGGTTGACCTAACCAAAAGTAGGATTACTTATTTATATAAATTTGAAACTTTTATCAAAAAAAAAAATAAAGAAAAAGGGGAAGATGAGTTTGGCATACAAGTGCATCTGGATGCATCGAGGTAAAAGCAATTGTATAAACCGAATGTATTGTTTGTTTTTATTTAAATACGGTGGGCGAGAAGAACAAAAAGATGATCAGGTAATGAATGAAACCTGGAACTCATGCAAAGCCACACCTCTACCTTCACCACATTCTTACGTGTCCTCTCCTCTTCATCCCAAATCTTTCAATCCCATTTATATATATGTTATGTTAAAACAACAACTTCTATATATCTCTTATACCCCTTTGTAATCTCTTAGAATTTGTAGTTTCAAATCATATCAATCGATATGGCGAATGTGGACAGGCGTGTGCATGTCGACACAACTGACAAAAGAATTCATCTTCAGCCGCAGTACGAAGGTGATGTCGGTTATGGCTATGGTTATGGTGGTCGTGGTGATTACAAGAGTAGCGGCCCCTCCAGTAACCAAGTACTTTTGTGTTCTTCTCTTTGTAGCTTTTCTTCATATTATATTCTCTCCAACTACAAATATACGAAGTTTTCTACAAAACTTAAATAATGTGTATGAAGAATCATGAGTTTCGAACTTCAAGTCCGTTACATTAGTCCATATTGTTTTCAAGTCTTATAATTCCTAAATAATAGATGCAAAAATGTATACTAAATATTAGAATTTAAAAACAATTTGTAAGATAGCACCACTTACACGTGTAGTGCATGCATGCGTATATAGGATCATATATCCGTATGGTCACGGTTTGGCTTTATTACAATTTGAGTTTGACATTAAAAAGGGTCTAACTAAACAACTCAATAAATAAACTCGAGTTAATCGACACATGCAGATCGTGGCACTTATAGTAGGAGTTCCCGTTGGTGGCTCACTGCTAGCCCTAGCTGGACTCACTCTAGCCGGCTCAGTGATAGGTTTGATGCTCTCTGTTCCACTCTTCCTCCTCTTCAGCCCGGTGCTTGTCCCCGCGGCTATCACCGTCGGGCTAGCTGTGACCGCAATCTTGGCTTCTGGGTTGTTTGGGCTTACGGGTCTAAGCTCAGTCTCATGGGTCCTAAACTACCTCCGTGGGACGAGTGACACAGTGCCAGAGCAATTGGACTATGCTAAGAGGCGTATGGCTGACGCGGTAGGCTATGCTGGTCAGAAGGGAAAAGATATGGGCCAGTATGTGCAGGATAAGGCCCATGAAGCACATGATACTAATATCACCACCGAGACCAATGGTAAGGCAAGGAGGCACACATAAAATTGCGGGCTTCTGTTGGAAAGTCGATTATGTAATTTTACTTTCATGTCCCAGTTTCTTGTTTCTAGAATATTTTGTCAAGATGTATGTGTGTACGTTCGTTTTGTTATGTCCAAATAAAAAACCTGTGAGTGAAATAAAGAACGAAATAAACCTGCTGTCTTTCTATTTTGTGATAATGAGAATTTTTGATAATGTCGTTAAGTGTTAATAACGTTTTAACTATTCGAAGCAAGATTATTATTAGAGCCGTTGATTGATACTTTTAATAAGTTTTTTGGGCGGATGAGAATCTCTTCTAATTACCGATGTGAGATTTTTGTCCATAATACATCTATTGGCTTATCTATCTTATATATTGTTAAGAATCTCTTCCAATTACGATATGAGACATTTATCCCCTCTTCAAATGATGATTTTATCTTAATTTGTTTTAGGTTACAAGCCTATCTAACTTAACAATTTTCTTCATGTTTTACGATATGAGACATTTATCCCCTCTTCAAATGATGGTTTTATCTTAATTGGTTTTAGGTTACAAGTCCATCTAGCTTAACAACTTCCTTCATGTTTTAGTTTTTTTCATACAAATTAGAAGAGTAGTTAAATGTTCAAAACTTCCTTTATGTTTTAGTGTTTTTTTTCATACAAATTAGAAGAGTAGTTAAATGTTCAAGTTTGCTTTTACTAGACTATGTGAAATTCTAGAATTTTTTTTTCTTAATTTAATTAAGGGTTAAAATGATAAAATAATCGAAATACTTAATTTTTATTAGATCATTCCATGAATCAAGGCGCAATTCCTCTAGTAGTAGTGGTGGCATGAACCACTTCTAGAAGATGGTTCCCAGCAAAACAATTAATCCAAGTTCCATCCTCCTTTCACAGTAAAATAAAAAAAAAACTGAACATAACTTTTCAAACACATTAACTTTTGTTCGTTAAATAATGTATAACCTGGATTTAGCTATTTATTAAAGTACACATGCAAAATCATATATCCTTCCAATCTGTTCTTCCGTGGACACTATAAGATGCTTATTAGTCCGTAGACTATTCTTAATATACCAGTTTTCAAATCATGATTTGTTCTCAGTTTATTGTTTAAGTTAACAACTATCTTCTTCGAACTCAATTACTGAACTTTACCACTCCGTGAGCATGTCTGCTTTCCAACAAAGACTGCCGACCCGGTGAATATGAGGGCTAGAAGCCCAATGTATTTGTGGCCCATTATTAGGAGTTTGGATTGGGGTTACAAATTTCTACAGGTATTTGTAATATCGGCTTCATGCCTTGGATTGTAATTTGTAAAGTATGCATAACCTTTATGGACATCTCGCCATTTAACTGAGATTTTTCTGGCTTGCAGCTCCCAGAGTCTTGAACCTGTAAACAGAAAGGCTGACGCCCAAGCCCTAAGGTAATCTAAAGAAGATCTAGGGAATAGCCAATCTAGCAAGACAGTTCAATTGCTATATGTGAGCTAGACAGTTCATGATCATGATACAATCAAAGATAATGATATCATGTTTACAGTTTAGCAACTGACTCAGACGCTAATGCAAGGCTATAAACTCACAGTAAACTGAGCAAAGAGAAATAGATTATGCACCAATGCTTGTGAAGGTGATGCATAACATTTGTGTAGCCTTGAGAGACCATTATTGCCTCTTGAGACACAGCTTAGACTTGCTGCAATGGTCATCCCTTAATTCCTTTGAAGGATATTATAAGATGTTTTTCTATATGTAGTTGACTATAGTTTCTGATATAATTTTTTTATATCTACCAAAAAATAAAAGATGTTATTATCACCGGAATCTCAAGCATAGCCAATAGGCAAGAAGATAAACTCATGAGTGAATTGGAACATTATCCTCTTCGCACAAGATCTTTCACTGCCACGTGGCACAACCATAGCCTCTACCAATCTCATGCACAAGAATCTAGTCAGTGGAAATCTAAACCAACCAATCAGAATAAGCTGACGTGTCTTACCCTAGATACAAGATCTTCCACTAACACATGGCACAACCATAGCCTCTGGTAATCTCATGCACAATATGAATCTAGTATGTGGAGATCTAAACCAACCAATCAGAACTCGCTGACGTGTACATATTCTAATCTCCCTCAAGATAAACACCTTCGGATCTCTATTATAAAATCAAACATACATAACACCAACCAAACCATCTCATCTTTGTTTATTTCTCTCTTTCATTTGTGTTCTTGTTTGGAGTTAAAGATTAAAAAAAGAATGGCTACTTCAGCTATCCAACACTCCTCTTTTGCTGGCCAAACGGCCCTCAAGCCCTCCAACGATCTCCTCCGCAAAGTCGGAGCTTCCAACGGTGGTGGCCGTGTCGTCATGCGCCGTACCGTCAAGTCTACTCCTCAGAGCATCTGGTTCTTACCTAAAATTTCTCTCTATTTATCATTTTTTTAGAAATTGAGTTTTTCATTTTAAATATTAAAATAACAGAAATGCGGTTCAAGATTTGACTTTAGATATGTTTTTTAACTATAAATTAAAATTTTGTATATTTGAATTCGACTTAGGTTATTTAATTTTATATATTCATCAATTTGATATATATAGCTAATCACCAAACCATATAATTTTGTACACAACATACAAAAATGTAACAGGTATGGACCAGACCGTCCCAAGTACTTAGGTCCATTCTCAGAGAACACACCGTCCTACCTAACCGGTGAGTACCCCGGAGACTACGGCTGGGACACCGCCGGTCTCTCCGCCGACCCAGAAACCTTTGCAAAGAACCGTGAGCTCGAAGTAATCCACAGCAGGTGGGCAATGCTAGGCGCTTTAGGGTGCACCTTCCCAGAGATTCTCTCCAAAAACGGTGTTAAATTCGGTGAAGCCGTTTGGTTCAAGGCAGGATCTCAGATCTTCTCAGAAGGAGGACTTGACTACCTCGGAAACCCTAACTTGATCCACGCGCAAAGCATATTAGCTATCTGGGCTTCTCAAGTTGTGCTAATGGGCTTAATCGAAGGGTACAGAATTGGAGGTGGACCTCTTGGTGAAGGGCTTGACCCGCTTTACCCGGGTGGGGCGTTTGACCCGTTGAACTTGGCCGAGGATCCTGAGGCGTTCTCGGAGTTGAAAGTGAAGGAGTTAAAGAACGGTCGGCTTGCCATGTTCTCGATGTTTGGATTCTTTGTTCAGGCCATTGTTACTGGTAAAGGTCCCATCGAGAACCTGTTCGACCATGTTGCGGACCCTGTGGCTAACAATGCATGGGCTTACGCCACCAACTTCGTTCCCGGAAAATAGAATTTGAACGGATATATTTATGTAACTTTCAACATTTCATGCA
>CAJHQQ010002786.1:30000-57777 GCA_905132885.1 Moricandia moricandioides
CTTCTACTCTAAGTTATATTGCTGTCTCTCTTTACCACCGACATATCATAAGGACAGCATCAGAGCAGAGCATGTGCTTTGTCTTTTAGCATAAGGATTAACCATTAACTAGATGATTACCCGCGCGCATGCGCGGGGTGAAATTAATATATTAATTATCGTTGAATATTAATCTTGATTATTCAACCATGATGTCATAAGTCTCCAAACGTATAGTTATGAATCGTCAATATAACGTTGATGAGTAGGGTGATGTTTGTTGATATTTTTTTTTAAACTTATTTAATTTACATTGAGCTTCAATGATATCATTCAAATGTTATAATTCACCATCTCACTTCGATATGAAAAATCATATTTTTGAAATGATATGATCAAGTAACATTTGAGATCCATGCTTGCGCATAATGAAGATTAATTATGTATAAAAGTTATTTATATATAATATTATTTATTTGGGAAATTAGCAAGGATAACCATAAAAAAAAAATTAATTTGGTAAATGACCATAGCAACTACATGGCTAGAATACACTATATATATTGTGTATTAATTGTTGTTATACCCTTTTATATAAGTATGTGTAGTGGTTTTGTTTTTCTTTTATTTTTTTTATTTTGTTGTAAAATGTTTTCCCCTCTAATCTTATTGATCTTCTAGTTTTATTAAAAATAATTATCTAAATTTATAAAATACTAACAAAAAATATAGATTTTTTTCTATTTATGATGTTTTTTGAAAATTTTAAAACAAATATATATATATATATATATATTTAACATTTGATATATTATGTTAGATTAAGAAATCAAATTGAAGTCTATACTATATCATAAATTCATATAGTATAATCTAATTTCTACTTCAAATGATACCTCATACTCAAAACATAAAGATTAAAGAATTTGATGTGAATTGATCAATCTAGAGTTTTAACTCAACTAAAACTCTACACAGTTTCTCATATTTTCTATATTTTCGTGTTGTTCTCTCATCGAACAACCAATATGTAATTAATTATAATATATTAAAAATATTATATATTATTCTATACTATATTACACATTTAGATAGTATAGTAAGATTTTTTTCAAATGAGATATAATTTTGTTGTGTTCTTTGCTATTTGGAAACATAGAATTATATACAATCATTTCTTTCTTCTCTCTCTCTCTCCCCCTCCCTACCCCTCCCCTCCTCTCTCTCTCTCTCAACTTTTTTATTTGTTTGTCGCTCCATTTATTCTATAATGTACACCATAATGTGTGAAACCTAAAATTTAAGTAATGTTGTTAACATACCATACTATTATGGGCTATGCAAATAGAATAGTATACGTATTAAGAACATATTAGGCCGCACTTTACACTTATGTCTGTGGACTCTACTATTTGTTTCATATATTGACGCGCTGTGAAGGAGAGAATGGTTCACATTTTGCACAATTATCCTCTCACTTCTCGTAACTTTTTTTATGGTTATTTGCCTTTTTTTTTCATTATGGTTATTCCACCAATTAACCCTATTTATTTTGTATTAATTTACATATTATGCAATAATAAATATATTGAATAATTGAGGAGCGAATAGCCATTACGTATACAATTAAATTCGAGTAATAACATAAATAAAAACAATCTTTCTTTTTATTTACAAAACTTTTTGTTGATAAAAAACAAAATAAACCATTTATTTATGTTATATAGTATATAATTAAAATCAAATGAAAGTGATATAGATATATAATATATTTAATATAAATATTTATTTATTGAGGCTTGATACTCATATGATTTTATTAACATTTTTATATTTGTTGTGACAAAAATATTATTTTTATTAACATGTTTATGTATTTTATATATATATATATATATTTTAATCTAAACGATATTGAAATAAATGTATATATATTAAATGAAACTTCATATTTACATGATTTTATGATCATTTATATCTTGTCATAATAAAAAGTTAAAAGAATTGATCAAAAAAATTTCATCGTAGATTTTTAAGAGCCTTAGTAATTTACATTAAAAAAATTTAAAATATAGCAAATTAGAAAAAAAATAGATTTTTTTATTATATACTTATGTGATTTTTAAATGTCTTTCAAGAATATAAAATTGAACAAAAATGATGAAAGATACATATATTGTTATCAAATATTTATTATTCAAAATCATTAGTTGTAACATATTTGTTAATTATATTAAGTAATTTCGTAGCTTTTATTTAAGGAAATAATAGAAATTATTATTTTATACATGAATAACTAATCTGATAATTATTTTAATAAAAGGTATAATATATATTTAGATGGACTAACTTATTTTTTTTTAAGATTTTAAAAATCATTGTAGTGATAACATGTAACTACCAAAAAAACTCGTATATATAGCTCCATGATTAATATATATAGAATATTTCTCATTGTAGTGATAACATAATATTTCTCAATACTGCTTTTAAGGATTTTAATATTCTAGGATTAATATATATAGCTCGTATATTAATATGTTATAATGACATGTGTGTACCAAAATATGTTGTAATGATCCATCTAAGTATATAATTAACATATATATATTTTATATGATATATAGTTTAATTTAAAAAATATTAAAGTATATATATATATATATATATATATATAATCTGAATATATATTAAATGATAATTAATATTCATATGATATTATGATCATTTGTATTTTTTTATAACAAAAATAAAAATAAAAACATTGTTCAAATTTTTTTGATTGTAATGCTTTTACTGTTTTAGTAATTTATAGTTGTTTTTAAAAATTCATAATATAATATGTAAGAATTTTTTTGATTTTTTATTATATGGTTGATGTGATTGTTTTATTTTTTAATAATATAAATTAAAAATTTATGAAGAATACAAAATATATTATCAAATCTTTATTATTCAAAACATTAATTGTAACATATATGTTAATTATATTAGGTAATTCCGTATCTTTTATTTAAGGAAAGAATGTTAAATATCCTTTTATGCACTAACAATCAATATGAATGTTAATTTAATAAAAGTATAGTCTATAATTAGATGGACCAACTTTTTCCTAAGGATTCTGAAAATCATCCTGGTGATGACACGTGGCTACACTTAAAAGTTCTAATGCTTCAGGATTAATATATAGGGGATTAATCCGTAGACTATAGAGCATACACGGACTTATCTCTCTTCATGGATATAATTTGAGCGTGTGTCATAGCCTAAGGTTAGAAATTTATGGCCTTTGCATAATGTCCGCTTGTACCTAAAGAGGGCTTAGATCCAGCATATAATTGGGCCGAAAATCGGCATGTTTATTACTTTCCATCTGTTACCAGGAAAAACAACACGCAGTCCTCAAAAATATCGAACCTTAGAGCATTCACATTCAAGGTTCATATGGCGGGTTCACACAGTTTTCTAGATGAACAGTGATGAATCCGTGCCTTTGGGGTTCACTCTGGTGAACCCGTATCATCACTGTTCACGACACGTAGTGGCCCACGATTGGTTTTTCTTTTTTTCTTTTTTTTAAACCCGTATCACCACTGTTCACGACACGTAGTGGCTCACGATTGGTCTATCTTTTTTTTTTTTTTTTTTTTAAAAACAAAAAAATTTAATAATAAAAAAATAAAAAGATGAACCCCAAGGGAGGGTTCATTGATGTGGATGCCCTTATATCGCTAAGAAGGTTTACAAATCTTTGAGAAACAGTCCCCTAATTGTTTGAGCCACGGCTGTAGTTTCAAATTCCGAACTCATTAATCACTATGACCCAGTAAACCGACCATTATATTTTTTAAAAAAAAATCTTATACATATCATATTTGTAATATCACAATCAACCTACTCGTGATGTTTTAAGTACTAAATTAAATAAAATTAGTTCAAAAGAGCGAAAACTGTTTTAGAAAGAAAAAACATATTTTCTTCTGATAGTAATATATAAAAAAAATCTATTTGGTGATGTTTTAAAATAACAAATTAAAGAAGTACATGCTAACAAATCAAATTATAAAATTATTAACAATTGAAAATCTAACTAGTAAATATTATTTACATAAACTATAACTTTTGAAAATTAATAGATTTTAAGTTTAAGTATAAGATTTAAAGTTAATATAAGAAAAAGTTAGAGTTTAAACTTTTGGATGATGTGCCAAATCACGAACCATTTCAAGTATGAGAATTCTTTGATTGTGCTTTAACGAAGAGATATCACTCTTGTGAATCTAAGAGCATAGTTATTCGTCAAGAAAATCCAAGTTTTAAAAGAAATTTTGTGTATAGTAAAATGCATTTGAAATCAAAGGCTAAAACAATAATGTTGGCAGATATGCATAGGGTACTTTAAAGTCCATCTAATCACAGCTTTTTCTTTTATATAGATAACTGCATGTTATAAGGCATAAAAAGAGAGTGGATATGGGCAACAAAAGCAAGTATTTGCCAATTGAAATTTGAAAGGGTATTTTTTTTTGTCGACTCTCATCTTCTAACATCAAGTGGTAGGCGGGTCTAAGGCGTTCCGAAGAGACACTTTGCCGGATAGATTTGATTTATATGGGAAAAAAAAGTTTCGCTATTTCTCTTCTCGAATCTGCACGTAAATTCCTAGTCATGGGTATGCGGGCGATGGCCAATTCCGAAAACCCATCTTTTAGTTGGCTAATTTGAATGTTAATGAGCTTTTATTGTGTTAGGAGTAAGTCACTTGTCACTTTTTCGCGATAGCTGGATTATAATTTGGTAGGGATTAGAGTGAGTTAACTTTTAGAGACTCAAGATCTTATTGCGTCTCCATCTTTGTACTTTCTTTGTCATGTACTTAGTTTGTTTATTAATAGAGTATCGATCGGTTCTGCTTACCTATAGCTTATTAAGCTAAGTAATCTAAAACATGTTAATAACAAAACAAGAAAGTGTTAACTAGTGTCATGATATATTAAAAATGATATCTACTTGTTTACTTTATCGATAGCGAATTTATTCTACCAATTTATTAAGTGGGTTATACTATCAAATATTATTTGGTGAACAAAAATTTGAAGGTATGTGTGGACGATGATGTTGGCATAGAAAAACGACAAGGAAGCCCATAATGAAAATTAGAACGTCGAGGCTTGCGCAAGCTGACAACAGAAATGAATATGTTATAACATGGAACATAAATGAATAGACTGTAGAGATACAATGATAACATGGAACAGCATGCAGTATACATAGCCTGTTCATGTATCATTTAAGCCAGGAAGTAAACCATGAACACTCCGATTCAAAAGTCAAGCTAACGCTTAATTCAGCTTAGTTGGTTTTAATTTTTATATCTAGAGGTTATAACCAACTCATACTACAAATAATATTAGAAACCTGAACATATATTGCAAAATTATCATTTTGAAAAATAAACCGATGATATCTGTTTCATACAGACACAGTCGCTATTTTCTTAAATTTTATATAAGAATAATCTGTTTTTCCAACATGTATACAATCGTCTAAAAAGGATAATAATTGCCTATATATATATTTCTTTTAATGTGCTTTATAAATGATTACTTTATTTAATAAATTCGTTTTACTTGTAAACTAATTTCTAAAAAAAAATTGTAAACCAGACTTCAACAATAAAAATGAGCCATTACAAATATATGTGAGTTCTGCAAGTAAAGATAAATGCAATTGACACAAATTTGTCATACTTTTGGGCCAATAGCAAACCACTAATTTAAATCGTATATGGCCCATGAATGTCTTTTTTTTTCGGATGATCTCATTTTTAATACATACACACATGACACAACAAGCATGCATGTGTATGTGAAACTAAAGGTCAGCGCATGAATGTGTGCGTGTGTGTCATCCATGCATAAATGCATCAAAGAATCTCTCTAATCTTTTAACATATATCTACATACATACGAACATGGATGATGAAACTATGTTATTGTATATGGTTAGGTTGTGAAGGTGTTATATATAGTCCCATGTGTTATTAGTATATTTAGGAAGACTGAATTTATGATTAATTGAAATTTTAATCTAATTACCATAATTAATTAAGAAATTGGATTAAGGGTTGCTAATCACGCGGTGAATTTGTCTCTATAAAAGCAGTAGATCACCTTCCACAACCTTCAATATCAACTCACCACAACCTTCTCTCTTACTCTCTCACTCAATTTCTTTTTATATTCCTATTTCCCTAGCTATAAATTATATAAATCTTGAACGTGTGGATAGATAAATTAAATACAGAGTAATAAAATGGAGAAAATAGGAGGAATAAGTAGTGGAGGTACGGGATCATCAGGAGAAGCAGAGGTGCGAAAAGGACCGTGGACGATGGAAGAAGATCTTATCCTTATCAACTATATCGCCAACCACGGCGATGGCGTTTGGAACACACTCGCTAAATCTGCAGGTTTATTTAATTTCTTTTTTTAAATCACCAATAATTAACATACATATTTTTACGTTGTATTTAATATATTAACTAGTCTAGGGTTACTTCATAACATGCGAAGGTATCATCATACAGCAAACTATATTTTCTCTTGTATAGTTATATAGCCTATAGATCTTTTTTTAATTAAAAACGAATTCATTAATTTAGCACAATTGATATAGTTCATAAAAAAAGCTTGTTCTAAAAAATCCAAAGACGTTTTCATGTACAAATGCTCTTATGCCTATTGATGTAACAAATTATTTAAAATAATTAAAATATTTAATAACAGTGTTTTGATAAGATGCATATCTATAATACATAATATATATATATATATTGAATATTTATGAGTTACTTTATCTAGTAATACACACACATATACTAATTGCTTATGTGTGTTCCAAAAAAGAAATACTAATTACATATGTCGATATGCACGTACGTACGAGTCAATAATTGACTGATGATTGCTTATATAAATAAATAGGTCTAAAACGCACCGGAAAAAGCTGCCGGCTCCGGTGGCTCAACTATCTCCGTCCTGACGTACGACGTGGAAACATCACGCCGGAGGAGCAACTTACCATCATGGAACTTCATGCTAAGTGGGGAAACAGGTTGGTTTTAATTTACACAAAGAAAAGTATAGATACATATACACTACGTCTAACGAAATAACACAGGCAAGATCTTGGGGCTATGAATCGTTTAGACTTTAGATACACTTGAGGCTATAAGCCACGTAGATCTTTGGAAAAAAACAATAAAGCAACAATTGGTGTCCATAGCAAAAAAGCGTTTAATTCCTTTGTGACAACATTTGATCGACTTTTGTTCTTCTTAGCCGTCTGTTCGACGTTTTTTGCACATGTCGAAATTGTCTGAACACTAACATTAAACCTCGTGCTTTTATCAAAGCAACATGAAAACCTCGTGCCTATTACTAACGAAACACGTGGCTACGTTTTCCCCATATTTTAATGATTTATAAAGAATATAAGTCTCGTAATTGTTCAAGTCACTTCCCACGTTTCTGAAAGATTTACTCGGCTTTATTTATATCCTAGTTTATTTGTTTTATCCGATTCCTATTTCTATGTTTGTTCTATATGTAAAGAGCTGGGAAATATGGCCCAAGATTAGTAAGGTACATGATTCTCTAATACAATATAAGGGCATGATTAATGTAGGTCTCTTAACAAGGGGTTCTTATTTTTTAAGAGACCGTATCTTAATTTTAACTAAGAAAATTTAAGAACCGTCTCTTAAATAAGAGACATAAGAGACGTCTCTTATCCGGAAAAATGTAAAAAAAAAAAAAAAAAAAGAGGATAAAAAAATTAAGAACCCCATCTTAAGAGACCCGGGTTAAAGATGGCCTAAAGTATCCTAGTTTTAAAATTTTCGTAACTCTTGAATTATACTTCTAAGTCTTCTTTATTACTTTTTGATGGTTCAAATTACTTTCACTTTTCTTACATCTTAATAATTAACTTTATTGATATGATAGCAAGCTTTTACTAAATCTTAAATTTCACTTTACAAACCCTTTTAACAAAAAAAAGTAACGCTTTTCAAAAAGAATAAGCGATAAACTTTATAAGGCTTATTATTAGCAGCACACAAAAATTATCAAGAAAATCAAAAGGTTCCAAACATAGTACACGTGATAATATTACAAAAGTAAAAAAAGTCTCCTGACAACTAGAAAATCATTAGTTCATCACTGAAATAGACGCAAACCTTTTATCAAAAAAAAAAAAAAATAGACGCAAACCTTAATGTTTTGGATTCATCTAGATGTACTTGCCCCACAACAATCATTACCTCATCATCTTAAGTTCTTACCTAAACCAAATAGAAGTATATAACTATGTTATAATCAGTTACATATTAATTATATGAGCAGGTGGTCCAAAATCGCTAAACACCTTCCAGGAAGAACCGACAACGAGATCAAGAACTTCTGGAGGACAAGAATCCAAAAATACATCAAACAAACCGATGTAACAGCAACAACAACGTCCTCCGTTGGATCTCATCAGAGCTCAGAAGTCAACGATCAAGCTGCAAGTACGTCGAACCATAATGTCTTTTGTACACAAGATCAAGCGATGGAGACATATTCTCCTACCACTACGTCTTATCAACCCACCAATATGGATTTCAACTATGGTAACTACACGGCGGCTCCGGCTACCGCGACTGCGACGGTAGATTATCCGATTCCAATGGCTGTCGATGATCAAACCGGTGAAAACTATTGGGGCATGGATGATATTTGGTCATCAATGCATTTACTCAATGGTAATTGATTAATGAAAGATGGATCAGAAACATGGAATATTACTTTGAGATTTGTGACTATTTTTTAGGAGTATTGTAATTAGTACGTGACATGTATATGGTTTTTGCCTCGCTGGTTATAGAGGTTTGGGGGATATACATTAATTATGTGTAATATTTAATGATCCCAATCCTTGATAATATTTGAACTCCGTTTGATGCTATACATAAATAAAACTGGGTGGGGACAACTATTTTTCGGATTTGTATTTGCATTACTTAAATAATTTGTCTCAGGAATGTTCTTGTGTCATCTATATGAGTTTTTACCGATGATTTATTCATTTAGATACGTTTGTTTATCTGTTCCCTCTGTTATGTAGCGAACGATGATTATGTTGGAGGATTTCACACATCTTAATCAAATGTTAAATATCTGTACACATACGTGTAATTTCACAACAACTAACAAACCAATATTTTCATGAAAAAAGATTTATAACATGACCAAATTTCATAAAACCGAAAGAGTAATTCATTTTCATTAATAAATTAATGATCGTATTAGTAGCTTTATACTTCATATATATTTGAAAGATTAACATTTTAGCTATTTCACACATGTTCGATTTTTTTATCTAGTTTTTTTTTGTTTCCCAATACCTAGATTAACACCATTTTCTCCTTTACAATATTAAGGCATAGTTTAACTATTTTATTTAAACATCTATCATTAACTCACTTCATTAATTAAAGTAAAAAAAAAACAAAGCATCAATTTTGAATAAAAAATAATATTTATGGAACACTGCAAATGACTTGAGTCAATATCGTAATTAGACCTTTTTACAAAGTTGTTAAAAAGGTGTTTTTTGTTCAATCCTAAACATAGTAACATGGTAGATCTACTTAACAGAAGCTTTTATCAGCATATTTAACGTTAGTGTCGACAGATACAACCATCCATTAACCAATCAAAATAACAACACATCTGAAATCTATATACAGGAAACATATTTGTACAGTTATAAAAATTATTTCTGCAATGCTAAAATTTTTAAACACAGCCATACATGTAAAAGAAGATTTTAAACAGAGCAATTATTTTAAGCGTATGATGAAACTTAGAAGAATCTTGATTGTTCGTCCATATATATATGCACACATATAGACATGAGTTAGGCGTGTGTATACATACATGTGGACCGATGTATGTACATATCACATTACAAACATATAGAACCTAATCTCACCAATGGCAAAAGGTGTCACATGAGGGCTATATATAGACAAATTTTAGTACAGATCACGTTGCCTTTATTCATCAATTTTTATCCATTTTTGGGCATCGCCATTCAACGTGTAGAACCCGACGTGAGCCTAACTCCACTTGCCCAAACCACAACCTTTAAGATGAAGATATCGACCTTTTTTCTTTTGTTAAAAGGAATAAACAAATAATTTATTTAATGGCTCATTTTCGTTGTTATCTTTTTTTTCACAATGCGTCAAAAACCGTAAATATTTAAATCTGAAAACGATATCAACATGGGTGGAAAAATACGATCCGTCATATAAAATGATATGATAAATAAGTCAAGATGAGTCGACAATATGACATATATTCCTGGAAATATGTATATATATATATTTATTATTTGTTCAAATCGGATAGAATAATTGGAAATGGGACATGAAGTTAGGTTGGGAAGTGTAAGCACTATGGCAAGAGGGCAAAAGCATTTAAGCTTTACCGAACTTATTAACTTTAAGTCTTTAGCTAACGACACATTTTGTCCGAATGAAGCATGTGTAAAGGATAAATCCAAGCTCTACTTCCTCTTTCTATGCATTGGCTAGAAAAGGAATAATTAACAATTCATTTATTTTCGACGGGCACAACATATATGTATATTTACTATCTCTAATATATTTCAAATTGTTATGTAAACTTAATTTTTGAAAAGAATGCGCGTACAAGTATTAGTTTATGACGTCTACATTTTTGTGGAAATTAAAAGAAATATTCAGTAATATATAAAAATATTGATCAATTCATTCATCATTAAATTTGTTTTTTTTAATTTGTATGATTCTTGTATCGGATAAGAGTTTTATATAGAATATCATACTGATTCAGAGGTCGTATTATAAAAATTCCACGAAATAGGCCAATTTATTCATATACATGAACTGATTCACCCTCAATGGTTAAAGAAAATGAAAGTAGTAGGTCATGTGAATTTACTATATTATTTTTCTTATACTTTTTGATATAAGATTTGTAAAATGGTTTCTCAAAAATGAAGTTTTGTCTACTAAAAAAAAAAGAAATTGTCTACTCATTCATCTTGTCTAAACCTCAGTGTGTAATGTATATAATTAATATACAATCTCGAACCAATCCAAAGTAGCTCAATTATATCCATATTCCATGCTGCATTATATGATCAGGAACTTAGCATTATGCTTATAATATATAATTTATCTTAGCTGTAACTTTGAAATTGAAATGAATATCCACATGTTTATTTATTGTATTAGGCCAACGTGTTTATCATGTGGGAATTGACGACTTCCCATGTGAATCTAAAGGAAAAATCACATGGCGGGTCGGTCACAAACATACAAGTGGCTTCGCATTTACAAATATCAAATATGTTAAACGTGGAAGAATTGGGGTTTTCATCTTTTTCTTTTTTTGTTCATTTATTTACTTGTAGCATTGTTCTTGTCCTCATGACCTAGCTGTATATTCTATATATAACATAAGTCACTTTCTTCCCATCTCGACGAGTTTGACATATTTTAACTATATTTATCCAGTTAATGTTGAAGTCGGCTCATTTATCATAGATGATTTTGAGATTATTGAGTTATTGATTAGATAAACATTAATTAATCATTTGCAGATAAAAGAACAACAACATTTGATGGTTATTTATTTATTTATTTGTTCCATACAAATTTATTGTTTGTTGCCTGAAAACTTATCCCTAAGAGATGTTCGGCCCTCGATACATTTCAAATGATGTCTACCTAAGTAGTACTAGTTTAGAATAACAAAACGTGCTGAGAAAAAAAAAAGAATGATAAAACATTACAAACGTGGTCGAGTGGTGTAATGCGGATTTGGAATGGTGGTATATTCTGGGTTTGACACTTATCAATTCATATTTACTCATTTCTATAATCAGAAGACATAAATATTCAATTCTCAATACCAACAATTGAGTTGCCTTGCGCCGTTAGACAGACTACAATAAATTAGAGTTTTAGAGCAATTGCAATGGAAGTTTCTTACCCAAAGTTTCTTCACAAAATACTAATTAAAAAAATTTAAAAGTAAAAAAGAGAAAAAAATAATAATTAAGAACTTGTGTTTTAAATAAAATATTTTTAGAACCTCACTAGATATTAAAAAGACACATGTAATGTTTTTATTGATTATTTTTGTTGTTAAAATTAAAATTAAAATACGATAACAATAAATAGAAAAGATAATAATACTTTATTATTAAGATACTTAAATAAACATCCCATCATTAAAGTTGTTCTTAGTCTGCCGAACACCCACAAATTAACAAAAAATAATATTTATATATCCATCATATTAATGTTATGAAAGGAAAAAAAAAATTAATGACTTTTATTTGATGTGCATGTGCTAATCTTATTATATGAAGTGTTATGTCTTTCATTTTTTAATTACCAAATTATTATGATAAGTGTCACTTTGATTTTGCATTAAATGACTATGACAAGTGTTAGTTAATCCATAAATGATACATTTAGTTATAAAAGTGATTACTAAATATAGCACAATAAATCTCGTACATAGTATATCGTTAAACTTAAAAAACCCATAAACACTTACTTTATAATTAGCCGTACTTAAAAAACATAAATACTTACTTTATAGTTAGTCGTATGGCAGATACTTTATGCATAAATTTCAACTCCAAACAACTTTTGATTTTTTTTTTTGTTGTTTTTTTCGCGATGTGCTGTCTTTTACCTTTACGGCCTGCATTCGAGAGAGGGCCCATATATATTGTTGGAAGAACCCAAAGGATAACTAAGCCCAATTCACTATTTTCTGTTCTGATCGAAGGAAGTTTTTAGTTGATTACTAATACTATCAAAACGGATATCAATACAAATTCATTATTTAAACCATAAACATACATAAATACGTTAAATATTAAGAAATACTCGTACAAAGGATCACATGATAAATGGGTTTTAGTTCAATTCCGAAAGCATCAGCATTGTATTGTGTTTTTTGTTTATTTTAAAAAGGTGATCGACACTTGATCACAAGTCATATTATTTCATGTTCTTGTAATATACAATAAAATTATAAAAATAAAATTAGTAATTAAGCCATGTTTGCTTCGAAGATGTTGCGACCAGTCACATATTACAATTCGATGTTTGTTTTGTTATTTAATGTAAATCTGTTTATAAATTAGCGATTTAAATTCTTGTTATTAGTTACTTCGATTAAATTAATCGTAAGATCGCTAGAATAATCTTAGCGATCTCGAAACGCTGCATTATCATATCCTCATTTCAATTACACTTGATGATGCATCAGAGAATAAAATTATTGTCTCGCTCTAAACTAATCACTTCAAGTGTGAAATTAAGAAGCATCTAAATATTTTAAAACATATACTTCAGTTTAACAATTTCATTCAGACGGTTTGATATTAATCATCTTACCAATGATGTGGATCAAGAAGCAAAAAGCTAACCTGGGTCCCAACTGCCATAGTTTGTCAAGAAATGGAGGGTCCAGATATAGTCTAATAGTTTTCTAACTTAAATCCATCGTTCACTAGCAAGGAAGTCAAAGAGGGGTATAATTGTAAATGAAGAAATACAATCATATTCTATGTGACTATGTGTATAAGCGCATACAATAATCAATATTTAAATATATTTAAAATATTCGGGTACCCGTTCGGTTTTCGGTTCGGTCCCGGTTCGGTTTCGGTTTTTCGGGTTTAGAAATATAGGAACCGTTCGGATTTTTGTAATTTTCGGTCCGGTTTTGGTCTAGGTTTTTTTGGTTCGGTTCCGGTTCGGTTTCGGGTTTAGGATAATATGCCCACGACTACTAGCAAGGGTAAGCATTTAGCTATTGACCAAAATACCCCTTATCCTCCGTTTTTCTATCCTCTCCATCTTCGCTAACACATACAGACAGAGAGACACGAAACCAAAGAGTGAAAATGGCAGCGACGACTCTTCCCATCGCAACCACATTCCTCTCCTCGTCTTATCTCACTCACGCCTCTTCCCATGGCTTCCCTTCACGACCAAACACAACCCGCATCGCTTCACCTAATTCCTCCACACTCACCCACCGTGCAACCCACCTCCGTCCCATCTCCGCCGTCGAAGCTCCGGAGAAGATCGAGAAGATAGGCTCCGAGATATCTTCTCTGACCCTCGAAGAAGCCCGTATCCTCGTTGACTACCTTCAGGACAAGTTCGGTGTGTCGCCACTCTCATTGGCTCCTGCCGCAGCGGCTGTGGCAGCTCCGGGAGACGGTGGTGGTGCGGCGGCTGCGGTGGAGGAGCAGACGGAGTTCGATGTTGTTATCAACGAAGTACCGAGTAATGCGCGTATCGCGGTGATTAAAGCGGTTAGGGCATTGACTAGCTTGGCGTTGAAGGAAGCTAAGGAGCTTATCGAAGGGTTGCCTAAGAAGTTTAAGGAAGGTGTGACTAAGGATGAAGCTGAGGAAGCTAAGAAACAGCTTGAAGAAGCTGGCGCCAAGGTTTCTATTGCTTAACTTTTTAAAAATTTGATTTTCTTTTTTAGTCTTTATTGATTCAGCTCTGAGAAAAAAACTGTAATGTGATTCTATTTACGTTTCCTATAACTGATTCAACCAATGGCACTTTCAGTCTCTCACATACGAAGATATGTGACAATTGTATACGGAAAAATCGGTTCTAACTTTGTAGTGGTGCTTTATAGTATAATATGTGATGTCTTGGTTCGTATAGAAAGAATGGTCTAAACAAACAACATTTAAGTAAGTTTGTCTTAGATAGTTTTGTCTTTTTACTATGTGAGACTTTATAGATGAGATGCAGTAAATTTCAGAGACAGATAACGCATCTTGTAAAGCGGAGAAAGCTTTACTAGATTATTAGGGACATTGTTGATGAGCCTCACTACAGTTACATGAAAGGATAGATCATCCTAGATTTGTAACGTTAAAGAATGCTTATTGACAACGTTGTATATGACTTTCGATGCAAAAAAACACAAATAACAGATTCTAGTGAAGAAAGTAGAAACTGTAAAAAGCTTTAGAACATGAAGAAAGTTTAAAGAGGATTCACTAGGGTTAAAGACTTTGAAGAGGAGCAAGTAAGAGGGTAATCTAAACATCAAGGGCGTTTGGTCTAGTGGTATGATTCTCGCTTTGGGTGCGAGAGGTCCCGAGTTCGATTCTCGGAACGCCCCTTTGTTTTTTATTCTACCATCAAACACATCCCAAGAGGAAAAAGAGTGAAAAATGTCCAAAATACCCCTTATCCTTTATTTTTCTATCATCATCATCTACATCTTCCCCTTCCCCTCCCACAACACACTCGGACACAAAAACCGAACACACCCCCAAGTGGTAGAAAATGGCAGCGACGACTTTGTACATCACAAGCTCACTCCTTTCACCATCTTCTCCCACTCTCACTTCCTCCCATGGCTTTCTCTCCCGACCCACCACACTCCAACTCACACCTCGCTTCGGCGCTTCTCCCTCCACTCTCACCCACCGTGCAACCCACCTCCGCCCCATCGCCGCCGTCGAAGCTCCTGAGAAAATCGAGAAGATAGGATCAGAGATCTCGTCCCTCACCCTCTTAGAAGCCCGAATCCTCGTCGACTACCTCCAAGACAAGTTCGGTGTGTCGCCGCTCTCTTTGGCTCCTGCTGCAGCGGCTGTGGCAGCTCCGGGAGACGGTGGTGGTGCGGCGGCTGCGGTGGAGGAGCAGACGGAGTTCGATGTTGTTATCAACGAAGTGCCGAGCAGTTCGCGTATCGCGGTGATTAAAGCGGTGAGGGCTTTGACTAGCTTGGCGTTGAAGGAAGCGAAGGAGCTTATCGAAGGGTTGCCGAAGAAGTTTAAGGAAGGTGTGACGAAAGATGAAGCTGAAGAAGCTAAGAAGCAGCTTGAAGAAGCTGGTGCTAAGGTTTCCATTGCTTAAACAATGTGTTAGGTTTTTTTTTAATGGGCCTTTGGAGAATTGTTGATTAAAGTGTTGTAATTTGAATCGATTTCGTTTTTTTTTCTTGGCGTGTGTGTGTGTGTCTATTTATCGGAACTTTACATATCACAATGGAGCCAGTTACAATAGAAACATTTCAGACGAAGATAAGCAGCATGAAGTAACAGAATGTATTTGATGGGAGCAATGTTGAAGAACTCACTAAGTGGTTTTTAGACTTCTATAAAAGATTATTGTTTAGACGTTTTATAGAAGATTATTGTTTAGAAGGGTGTTTAGAGTGATTTTTTGAACATTTACAATTTGGTTTCAAAAATCATTTGGTTCAGAGTTGATTTACCTGGCTACTAGGGCTCGTCTACACGAACGCGTACGAAAGAAACCTACTACAATTCAATAGTCAAAATGCCCATCCGCAACTAGTTCCAACGTTACCTTCAAGCTCAAGTATCCTTCTTATGGAACACCTGAAAACGCAAAAGGGAAGAAAGAAGCTGAAACCAGAAGGAGCGTAAAGGAGAGTGTCTCAGAAAGAAGCTTGAGGAGATGAGAGGTGGATCAATCAGAGGGAGAGATGGCGGTAGACTTGCAGATGAATCAAGAAAGTTGCTGGACAATACTGTTTAGTCCTCTTGAGTACTCCTTAACTAGAATGTTCTTTTGGTCAAAACTAGGATGCTTCTTTATTTTTTGAAGACGCTAGTTGTAACAACCCGTCCCATGGACTTCAAGTTGGTTCTGCAGGACACCGACCCTAACCACTCACATGTGAGCCCCTCATGGTTATACAGTAGATTATTAGTGTGTTTGACATTACTCGAACCTAATATTTCACCTCTTAACAACTTTCCTACTTGATAAACTGTCACCAATTGATCTGCTGCTCATGTTCCAACGGTCGGTGCGTAATTTTTCCAAAGCTCAAAGTTATGTTTACTGTCCCTACAATAACCACATAACATTTCTCCATATTTTAGCCTCACTCACACGGTATCACGAATCACTTTTCAATAGGTCATCAATTTTTTCACTATTCCAGTCCAAGCGCACGTCTAACCCTGAAGTTCTAAACGGATGTGTGACGGAAAAGGTAAATCAGCTTTGGTGACATAGGTAGTTAAATCAATTATCTTAAATCTTTTCACATATCACAACTCGGGATGTTACACTAGTCTAAGGGAAATGAAAGGTTCAAAGGCTGAGAGTAACTTTTGCAGAACCAAAAATAAAAACTATTCATATGTAGGCCTAATGGGCCTATGATGTTGATCTTGTTGATTACTGAAAACAAGGTTCCGCAAATAATATAAGAGGACCAAGGTTTAAGAGTGAGAACATTTTGATGGGCCTTAACCTAAATAAGCCCATTAAGTATCTATATATACGATTCTTCTTCATCATTAACTGAAACAAAAACCCTAATTCGAATGCGTCTTTCTCCGCCGCTTTACAGTTTTCGTTTTAGGATCTCTGTGAGTGTTTTTTGTTTTGTTATTAATTTCGAAAGTAGTTGGTGTTGGCGAGGATGAATAAAGCTTAATTATTTCTGACACCTCTTGTATGAGAAGAGTCTAATAAACTCTTCTTTGAGCACATTATGCAATACTCTGAGCCTTTTTATTGATTGATATGAGAATTGTTTTATTTCGTTTTTTTTTGATAAATTGGATTTGGAAAAAAGGGATTGTGGGATTGCGATGATTGTAAAAGTAATTCCTCGTACTGAATAGCCATTGGCTTGATAGACTCACATTACACCCATAGAATATGAGCATCTCCACCCTCTTTTTTTTCTCTGTTTTTGAATACTTTTTTGAAATTATGTTTACTGATTCGCTTTTTTAATCAGATCATTTTTATTACTCTATTCATTAACGGAACCAAGTGAATAATGAGATTGGTTTTTAGGCGAGGATGATTATTGCTTAGTTATTTCTGACACCTCTTGTATGAGAAGAGTCTGATAAACTCTTCCTTGAGCACATTACGCAAATACTCTGAGCCTTCAATTAGATTTTTAGTCTGATTATTTTTGATTTGTTAATATCTTCTTAGCAATTTGGATATTTGTGGGGATCTCAAAATTTTTTAATGTTTAAGAACTAATTTTACGAGATTTTGCATCAGATTACGCATACGAATGAAATATAGATAGGAGAAGTTTCAGCAGCAAACTTTTTTATTCTTTTTTTGTCAATCTTTCAAATAAGAAAGATTTTGAGTATTCGGATCAAAATTCTCTAAATGAACATTGTTTCAGCTGATTTGTAGTGGCTGAATTTATGGGGAATTATTTTGAAGTATAGATCATTGTGTTTATGGTGGAATAATATGCATCAACTTCATTAGAAGTCACAGCTTCTTTCAACTATGTCAACTGCAATCCTTTAGAGGTTGTACCGTCTGATGGTTCTGTGTGTCTTTCCACACTTCTGCACAACGTTGAGAGATCCGTCATTCTCAGAAACGGCTTTCAAATGCTCTCAAAACTCATTAGTTAGAATTTTCATCGTCATTTTTGATTTCTTTGTCTTCCTTCAAATACATGTTTTAAGATTACAAGTAAAGATTTTCTATGAATTTTTTCTCTCCTTAACCACTTCTATCTTTTAGTATGTTTTAGTTATGTTAGCTTCTCACCCACCTGTTTAATATACGGCCAAAACTTTACTTAAAACAAAAACCATTACAATATCGATAGTAGATTTAGTTCATGAATTTGCTTGTAACAACCCCAAACAATACTTGTTATGTACACTATAACACTGGCAAGTGATAAATAAAAATGCCAAGTTCGTTACAATTTATATATCTATCACAAACATATGACAGTAAAATTTTATGTATTTTACATAATTTTCAGTTAACAATACATGATTTATTTTTTAGTTTTAAAAAAAAGGACAATGCATGAATTTGTTGAAAGATATCTATAACCATATACCCAATGTTAATGAAAAGTGGTGGCCAACCTTCGGTGTCAAAAGAGACATATACAGGTACAAAACCACAAGACTGAACCACATCTAGGTAAAAAATAAAGTCCCTTGTCCAAACTAAATACCAAAACGCTTATTGATTTTCCTAGTCAAATAAGCATCTTTCAATCTTTCTGTTCAAAAGTTTCTTGAAAGTTTTCAACTTTCTTTTTTTTTGAAAATTACTTTTCCTTTTCCCTATTTTACAAGCAAACTGCAAAAGAAGAACATTATATTTGCTTTAGGTGTACGAGTGGTTGTGGAGAAAGTTCGACTGTCCCATAGTGGCTTTCATGTTTCCTCATGATCAGTTCATTGTTTATGCATGTATCTCGTATTTGTATTTAGATCTCTCTCAGTTTTCGTAAGAGAAGAAATACATTTTACTTCGACTGAGTGACATATCAGTGGATTTACTAGTTTCTAATCTGTGTTTAAGTTTTTTATCGAGTGCAAATATGTATTTTTGGTGTGTTTTGGTATTTCTAAAGTTGAGGTCAAATTAAAAAAAAAAGGTCGAAATGGATGTAAAACGAAAACCGAAGATGGTAGTTTCTAAAAAGAGAAAAAATCGAAAAGGGATAATTGTGCATATTTGTTAGAAATTTAAAAACGGATGGAAAATTTTTTACAGTAAGATTGAACTCAAATTTTGACACATGATATAAAATTGAATTAATTTCCCAATGCCGATTTCAGGTTAATCCAACAATTAGATTAAAAGTTATGCGCCTTTTATTGAAGACTTCTCACTCTGCCAATTAAATACAAGAAAAATAAAAATTATGATTACCTTTATTTTAAGTTTTTTTTTTACATAAATTTGACCATAATGTATTTTGACTTATATCTACAGTTTAAAGCCATTTCAGATTGAATTTTATTTTACATCAAACTTTTAAGTTTTAGTGCTCGTCCGAGATGAGAATCTCTTTGTGAACCCATGTTTCATCTTTTTAATCTAATTATGCAAACTTTATCAGTGATTTTGTGTTCATTGATTATGTTCGAGTATTGTCATAATTAAGTTTTGGGGTTTCAAAAGAATTGATAAGAATGAATTTTAAGGTTGTCTGAGTAGAGACTCTTCACGAGCCTTCTTCACTTAGTTTATTTTCAATGATTGAGCTTGATTGATCATTTAATTCATTATTTGAAGTTAACTGATTGCAGCGAGTGTTGATTTAATTGCTTGAAAATAATCGTTGTGAACAGTGTTCTTAGCTAATAAGAGTTGATGTTATTGTACTTTTTTAATCTATCAAAACTCGAATTTTATGTGTGTCTAATCTCTTAGGTTCAACGTAGTTAGATTTCTAAGTTGTTAGACATATTGATTAGAGCTATGGAAGTGAAAATATTATACAATTGTGTTTTAAGTTCTAGAATAGTGATTAATTGATTTTCTAATAAATTATCTATATTCATAACCTGATTTCCTGCTAGTTTTTTTAATATATAACGCTTTTTGTTTATAAATCTTAGCTTTTTATCTTTTATTGCAATGTTCATAATTCATATTTACTTTCTGGTTAGCTTTAGGAAAATAAAAGCCGATCTTTTTGTTTTAGTTCGACTCTATTACGACAAACTTGTTATGTAATTATGATATCCGTGGATTTGATCCCTTCTATACTATTTTGCTTTGTTGTCTATTCGTAGTGTGATTAATTAAATGGTTAAAAGTCTGAGTTGCCACTAAAACGGATCATCAGCCCGTTGCAGTATCAATATAATATTGTATTCAAATAAGTTGCACACATATACTAGAATGTTTATTATACGAGGTTATATAAGGATAACTCTTCTTGTTTCGAAAACTTATATATAAGGATATCTCATCAGGTAAAAAACTAGTGTTTATTTCTAGAAAGAGCTCCACACTTTGTGGTTTTAATAGAATTATTTTATATGTAATTTGATATATATATGAATAGATGCAGTCATGAATCATGACAAAACAGCATTCGACATACGGAGAATATACTAGCTCTTTCTATCTAAATACATGTGCATGGAAAATAAAATAATTTATGTGGGAACAAGAATCTAATGAACGAAAGATGTGTACACAGAAAATGTGGAAAATGGTAGCATTAAAATTATAGATTGTGATGTTAATTGGGGAGGAAATTTGATACGAATGAAAAAGTCTATGATTACTTTATGTCAAACGCTCACAGTTCTATATATGCAACTTTGGACTCGTCAATATATATATATATATATATATATATATATTTTGGACTCGTCAATATTGTTTGGTAATTATATACATATATAATCAAACTTTGGTTTTAAATATTAATAATAAGTAAAGAATAGTTGATGAACTTGATCGTTCCCAACCATATATTAATTATCTTTAAGTTTGAATCCACATATCAGAATATTATGCTCACATTTACAATAAAATAATTGTAGCAAACATCATTAGTTATAGATTATAACGCTAACTGAATTTTCATGTTTCATTTGTTCTACGTACGTACACCTTTAGAATTCGATAAGAATTACTGACACGAACATGTTTTATTGCGGTTCCAGTAAATAAACATGCTTCTTCTTTTTGTCAAATATAAACGTAAAGGGAAAAAGAGAAAACAACTCTTAGTAAGTTTAAAGTAAACCATTGTAGTACTGGGGAAAATGCAGTGTACTACTGGGAAACTATGATGGAAGAAACGTGTTGAGGGAATATCTTCAACCCGAAAAGAGATAGGTGTATATACATGGTCTGATACCAAAGGACCATTATCTTTTCGTTCTTTAACACAATTTTGCTCATGACTACTTTTTATAAGAATTTGGAACCTTTTTGGATCAGACACTATAAATTAGAATCTTGGACTTGGCCCATTGATCGGTCAAAAGGTGGCCTCATAAGTGTATGTTCCAAACACTTTAAACCTCTTGCCATCTTCAAGAGAAATAACTGAAGTAGAAAATTAGAGTTTAGAACATGCGGTATGTATCATAGTGTTTTTTTTTTATTAACTAACGGTGTTTGGCGAGGCGAGACCCAACTGACTAATTTTCTAGAGATTTATCCACTGAGTGACAAGCAAGCCCGATTGTTCTACATAGGAGTTAGATTCACACCACCTAGCCAGTCACATAAAGAGTTAGCAATTTCGCATCGGAAGGGAAATTGATTTTTGGGCTGAACCGACATGATAACTTTTTATTAATGGAAATCACTAGACCACCACGATGTAGTTATTCATCATAGGATTATCTTATAATATTAACATTATGTCAGTCCATGTACGAGACATTATTTTAACGGCATTTCTGTTGTATATATAAACTATTACTGTTTTAATAAAAACATGCATGGCTGTTTCTAACGAATTTGCACACACACACACACACGATAACGAAGGAAGTACCGTAAAGATTCAAAACTTTGAAGGGGAAAAAGTAGAAAGATATTGATTAGAGAAGAGGAAATTTTCATGGAATAAGAAAACATGTTTATTAATTAGGCCATCTACATCGGTGGTTTCTAACAATACATCTTAACGATTAAAAAATAAAAATGAAAATGAGAAAAATATTATATAAGTTTTTAAACAATTTATAGAATATTTTATTCTAAAACAAATGACTCACTGAAATTAATATGTATTTATGGATTAAATATTAAATGTGTTAAGATAAAATAAAGTACAGTTTTTCGTGATACTACGAAAATATAAAGATATACAGTAAATTAAAAAGAAAGGATCAAATGTATTGTTTTATTGATAATGGTTGATCCTCTTCCTCAATTTAGGAATCGTTTTATTGGTTTTTATAGTCACAATCTAAGTTAAATATTATTTTATCATAAGTTTTTCATTTTACCCGAAAGCAAGAGAAGAAGGTCATCTTCCTATTCTAAACAGAAGGAATGATTTCAAAATTGATCATCCCCAACAAAATGTATATATAAAATTAAACTAATATAATTTATTATTACTAAGAAACTCATATATATATATATAACTGTTGAGTTTGCTTTTTATTTGTAAGTTGTGATTTGCGCTTAGCTAACTTTACATAGTTTTTTATAATACTTTATTGGCTGATTCGATTAATTCCTGTAGGAACATCTTTATTATTATAGAGTGGATTTTTTCCGAAAACCACTACAATATCAAACTAAATTTGAAATGTTTTTCAATTAATGTCAGAAAGTAATCGATTATCTAAATTGAGATTATTAGATAAATTATCTGGGGCGAAGCTCAAATTCAACATTTCCACATAACTGTGATTTTTTGTTTGACGAAAGACTAAGAATCCCAGAAAAGTATTTAGCATGTTCTCAATTCTCGCCTACCATTAAACCATGTGGGCGGATTAGGGTGTTCTTAGTAGCAATTTAGTGTTACTCAACAATATACTACCTTTTGAAAAGATAAATACTTCAATTTTTCTAATGTTTATAAGTTGATATATAGATCTACAATTCTTAGTGTTCTTAGCAGTATATGTTTTGTTCCATGCAAATACTTGCCGTTCGCTTGGTTACCCATGGAGCTGTTCCTGTTTAAAAACTCGATGGGCATCAAAGTTCACACATATGCTAGAAGCATCTTCGTTATCGGCCAAAGCAAAGGAAAATTAAAATTGTTATTCTTTTTACCATGAGAAGCGACCCCACCGCATTAGGGCATCTACTTCAATTGTGTTTGTCTGTTCTCGTAATAATCTTATCAAAAATCTAAAAGATTGTGTATGAGGATGGCCAACTCTGCTTTTCTTTTTCTTCTTCTACATATTCATCTATAAATACCGTCTCACACCTTCTACATTCTTCACACACAGCTACAATACGAAAAAAACAAACTCATTAAAACAATTGCTTAAAATCTCGTAACTCTTTAAGTTGTTAAGTTTTGTTGGCATTTTTCGATAAGTGCCATGGATTATAGATCATCTGTAGAATCATCGGAAACCCTAAGGTAATAATTTTTTCATCACACCCGTGTTTTATCAAGCGTTTTAATAAAAAAATATCCAAAAGGAAGACTCATATATATGGAGTGACAAACAATATTATACCCAAATTATATATGTGATCAATTGATGAACACAAAAAAGTTGAAGTTAATAGCTAAAATATATACTTATATGTACACGTGCAGGAACAAGTGCGCTGCTTGTTATAGGCAATTCAACAAAAAAGAACATTTAGTGGAGCACATGAAGATCTCTTATCACTCCGGTCATGAGCCTACTTGTGGCGTTTGCAAGAAACATTGCCGATCTTTTGAGTCCCTCAGGGAACATCTCATAGGTAAATAATTATATATATATATATATATATATATCGTTTATATACGCTATGCATTTGCATATTTATCTTTAATTTTGTAATTTCAATAGGACCATTGCCAAAACAAGAATGCAAGAACATTTTTAGCCTTCGCGGATGCAGATTCTGCATGATGATCCTCGAAAGCCCGAACGCTCGTAGGATCCATCATGAGAGATGTCAATATTCGAACGTCAATGATGTAATCTTCTTATTGTCCCTATCTCAATACATCTCTTATCATATTTGCATATTTTAACTTGTAAAGAATCGGCCGCATGAAAGATACGTTCTTACATATATGTCATATGATTTTTTTTTCAGGGATTGGCGACTCGTATGGCGGCCTTAGGCCTAAGAGATAAGGCCATCATCGACTACACGTCGTCACGGTCTCCGAAAGTGGTTGCACTCTCTTGCAAGATGGTAGGAGGAGGAAGCGACGGGTCGTTGGATCTATGCGCAAGGGTCTGCATAACGGACGAGAGTGACAACGTTGTGTTCCACACGTACGTGAAACCGACAATGGTCGTGACGAACTATAGGTACGGGACGACCGGGATACGTCCGGAGAATCTAAGGGACGCAATGCCTTTGAAACATGCACAAAGAAAGATCCAAGAGTTTCTTTGTAATGGAGAACCCATGTGGAAGATTCGTCCAAGAGGTGGGAGAGGGAGGGTTCTCGTGGGACATGGGCTCGATCACGATCTTGACCGCCTTCAACTTGAATATCCTTCTTCCATGATAAGGTGACATTTCTATAAAGCAAAAGATAAAAAGGATACATACACAACTAGATTTCTTTCAATATAAACCATATTTTATGTGAGTTTATTTATATATATAGTGGAATTTCTTATATCATGTAGGGATACAGCAAAATACCCTCCGTTGATGAAAACAAGTAAGCTGAGTAATTCTCTCAAGTACTTAACCCAAGCCTATCTCGGGTAATATATCTAGTTTTGTTTTTGTAATCGTATTTTAGAGTCTAACATATATATTAAGTAGCTGCATGCATACAGTACGTATATTGATTGATACATAAGTTAAGCAAATATTATCAATTAATTTTATTAGGTGCTATGGGTATTGATGCTATGTATGGGCTTAAAGTTGCATATGTTCCATATGATATGTGTTCATGTCTACGAACCATTATCTAATGTTCAGTATTGATGTGCTTATAGGTATGATATTCATGTTGGGATACAAGACCCATACGAAGATTGTGTAGCGATGATGAGGCTTTACACGAGAATGAGATATCAGAAACACAAGATTGAAGCTTATCCACTAGCAGCCGACGCGCAGAACCGTAGCAATCAGATGGCTTGGCGGCAGGGCGAGGTGGAGAGGATGTCTCCTGATGAAATGCTCTCCATCTCTCGCTCCGACTACTATTGCTGGTGCTTGGACTCCCTCGCTTAATTTCTAAAACTATGGGGTTATTTTGAGTAATCTCTCACAATTACTACACAAGAATTTAATCTAGTATTTTACAAAAAAATAAATAATAATCTAGTTGCGTGATATGGAATAAGCTTTAATTCTGAATTCTTATAGTAGTATCTAAATTTTATAGTATGTCGTGTTTGATGCGGATTCCTGTACTTGAAATAATGAATGCTCTTAATTATTAATTACTTTTAGTAAACCTAATTATTAATCACTTGTTAGCTTTTTGTCTATAAATACACACACACACATATATATATCTAGAGTACATATGAAAGTTATGCAAACATGTGTTTCAGAAAGAAAAAAAGTTATGCAAACTTCCTATTGTGTATAAAACAGAAAGGAGTGAGATGTTTTCCCAGACATGGCATGGGTTAAATATACAACATCGCTGTTAACATGATTAATTAAACCACAACATTAAAAATATAGTTGAGCCTATTTAATTAGAGGATAGTTTATTTTGTGGATTAAATGGTTAAAATATATACCTTCGTTTTTATCCATAGATATGAATGTTCAGAGCTAGGATGCCAACAAAAAGAAAATTAGTCGATTGTATGATCATCATCCTATACAGTTAAACAGGTTACATAAGAAATATTGATGTGATGGTAGGCTTAACAAGAGTTGAACTCATGTCATCAATTCTTTTTGTTTGGTAAAAAAAAAAAACTCATGCTATCAAGTATCAACGCAAAAGAAGCCAGTGTAAATTATTACTTATTATTTTGTACTATGGTATGATAGACTTATTGATTTATCTTGAATATGCTAGTTTTCTTCTGGGAAAACTGGCTGACCAAGAGATCCTAGCTAGGAGGATGGAGGTGCCCGCCATCCGACTTCGAACTCCGGCCACTACATAATTTATCTGCGGAGTTGGTGTGGCGCTCCAGACCACTTAGCGTAACCAGAGGCCCTTAAGTGGACGCTTAAAAATCCTGTTATGGCATGGGCTTAGGCCCGGTGGGCTAGTCGATCACGCTTTGTGGTCGGATACTGAGTTATCAAAAAAAACTTTTAAGTACTACGAAAAACTAACTCAAGTGAGGAACAAATTTTGGTACATTCATTACAGTCTGCATGGATAGTCTGCATGGAGTATTATCGGTTAACCGATCTTTTTATTTAAAATTAATTATCAATTTCAAAAATACGTATTATGTTATAACTGTGTATGGTTACTACATTTATGATATATGTATCGGGCATATCGAATATGTTTTCCAAAAAATGTTGTCACTATAACTTATTTTGTAATACAAAAATGAATCATTGACTTATCTTTGTTTTTCAAATTTTCAAGAAAAGAAAATAGTATCATCAATATTCCGCAGGAAGAATATCTTTTTTTGAACATTTGAGAAGAATATCTTGAAAGATATAGATACAATAATTATTGAAAAACGACCAAAATTTGAGAACATGCTCCGTCTCCATGCATCATGACACCAGCTCCAATCTTCAATATCTGTTTGGCGCTAGCTGTTTGGTATTATTATTTTGTGCAACGATGGAATCGTGGAAATATAAAATTAGAATGAAATGCAATTATAAAATAGTAAATACATAAGATATAATGAGAAATATTTTAGAATAGCCTTAAAAAATTTTTTTATCACAAAATAGTTTTTAAAAAATGGTTAAAATTTTTTATTAGAGATGTAAATATACACTTATATTCTTAGGATTAACTAATATAGATTAGTGTTTAAAGTTACAAGGTGAGGATTTTGAAGATGAATTTAAAATTTTAAAAATTAAAAATAAATTAAAAATTATTTCAATCATTTTGTTCTTTGATGAGCAATATTAAAAAAGAAGCACGTATGCACCTCGACATATAGTGAATATTATCTTGATTGTCATTAACATTAATTTACACATGAATATATACAGCAGTTAATTTTATATAATGGTTTTAGTTATTTTAATAAAAATGTTTGTAACGACAAATGAGAATTTAATATTTGTTTTAATAGTGGTTACTTTCCTGTAAATATATTTTT